>PVKS010005292.1:0-86041 GCA_004027875.1 Aplodontia rufa
AACATGAGGCTCAGCTGGCTTGTAGAAGAATTGGTGGTAAACAACTCTAAGGGGTCCAGCTGGCTTGTAATTAGCAAATTGCCTGACCACATGACTAAGCTATTCGGCCACTCATTTGTTACAATTGGAGAAAGGTGTTTGCATTGTACCCTATTGGCTGTTGTAATGGATAAATAGAGTAGCAGCTAGTCAGGTAAAGTGAGCGGCCAAAGAGAAAGCATAGAACCAGAGGAGAAGCAGCAGCAGCGATAGAAGGTGCAGTCGCCGGCGTTGGCCCCCTTGTTCCCGGCTCCCCAACCCTTCCTAACAGCCCCTCGGAGGACGGCCCAGCGTTAAGCCGTTCTGCCCGCTTCTCGCACAGGAACGCTGCGAGGAGCGACTCCTCTCCCCCCGCCCCCAGACCTGTCCTGCCGTTCCCAATGTCCTGCTGGCCCCCCGGGGAACGGCTAAGGTCCCCCGAGGCCGTTCCCGCCGCTCCCCCCTCCAGAACCCTGGGGGGGGCAACAGTTACAGCTGTAGACACGACACACTTTCAAGTTTAATCTTTATTATTAACATTTTCCCACCACCTCCTAAACTCTAGATAATCAACAAAATGATAAACGAAGGCCTAATTTGTAGCGAGTACCAGTTACTGTGTTGTAAAACTCCCCTCTTTGCCAATTTCAGGTTTTCAATGTGGTCTTAAGGAAGATGGGTTTAGAAAAAGATGAGCTATGGCACAACATTGTGTAGTGCTTTCCTCATGCAGATAGAAACAAGGGAGGTAAAAACCTTCAAAGCATAGGCAACGGCAAGTGGCACTAACAAGTAGAAAGGGATGAGACTTGAGTATTAGTACCTTGTTTTATTTTATTTTATTTTATGTAGTTCTGGGGATCAAACCCAGGGCCTTGTGCATGCTAGGCAAGTATTCAACCACTGAGCTACACTCCATCCCTATCTTATTTTAAATCTAAATTTATATCATTTAATTTTTCATAATGGCTGTCTAACAAATGCTCACAAAATTCCTGAAATTTTAACTATCACCTCTTATAAGCTTTTATGAGTCAGCATGTCTGTGTTTATATGTTTAAACATAGTACTACCTCCTTGAGGACATTTATAAAATGCTTTCCCTATGTATTGGTTGTATAGGAATAGAGGACCAGCCTTTGGTTAAATACATGATGAAACACATACGGTGGAATACTATGCAGCTGGAACAAAGAACGAGGAGACCGTATATGGGCATGTGAAGATTTCTGAGATGTACCGTTAAATGAATAAAATAAGGCGCAGAGGACTTTGTTTACTATACTACGCTTTGTGTACAACATGAGGGAGGGCTAAGAATTTTTTCATGTGTTTTCACTTGTTTATAAAGACCCAGTCCTTATCATTATGAATTTTGTAGTATAGATAGTATACAACAGTAAATGCATAATTGATGTACAAAGGATCTTGTTCTTGAAAAAATATATATATTCTAAAACCTTCACAACTCCCCTAAAACAATGAATACCACTGTAGCAGAGAAGTCCCCCGGTTGCTTAAGGAAGGCTCTTGCTCCTTTTTCAAGTGTAGAATAGAGGCAGTGCCTTCCAGCGAGGATGGTGTTTCCCAACCGTCCTCACATGTGGGGCAACAGGATTAGTGCTGGCCAAGGGAAGCTGGGCAGCAGTAATATATGTGACCACTTGTAGGCCAACCACAGACACCTCCCACGGGGTCCCCAGGCTCTTTCCTCCCCTCCCTGCTGGCTGGATGTTTATGACCAGAATGTTCCTGAATGACTATGGACCGAAGCTACCTTCCACCCCTCCCTGCTACCACCCAGAGGGCATAAAATGGGAAATAGAATCCTGTTGTGTTCAGCCTGTGGGGTTACGGTTATTGTGGTTGTAGTGCCTTCATTAACGCACCATTCTAGTGTACAATTTTCCTCTCCTAGGACGATTTTGATTCCTTCGGATTCTTAGTAATTGATTTCATTTGATAAGCCTATTTTTATACTGGCTGGAGCACCCCCTCAACCAGTGTTACAAACAGTTTTTCTCTGTTTTCACCTAATGCCTGTGATAGGATCATTTGAAACAGCAAGCTCCGTCACAGCGTAAGTGACATCTCACTTGTGAGTGATTCAAAGTTCCTGTTTCATCGCAGGAACTGTATTTTCTTAGAGCTTTTTAACTTCTGTCTCTAGTGTTAACAGCTGCCACCTTTCGTCTTCTCTTTTTGTAAGATTTTATTTAATTATCACATGCATAATTCATACAGAAAAGGGCACAAAACAGAGAATACAGTTTTCAATCAAGAACCAGCGTAAACAGTCTCCGAGAAGCCCTTAAATTGTCTCTTCCCAATTACAATTTCCCTGCTCTCCCCACACAGGCAGCCACTATCCTGACCTATGTGATAACACTTTTCTTGCTTTTCTTTATAATTTTGCCACCAAAGTATGATCCGTAACTTATCTAATGTAGTGTATCTGTTTTGGGATTTTACGTATAGGGAGTAATCGATTTATTTTACATCTCGTTTCTACGGGCAACATGTTTTTGAGTGGTTCGTGTTTTGTGTAGCTTTGATGTACGTTCACTATGTTAGAGTAGTCTTTCTATGACTATGCTGCATTTCACTTACTTATTCTGCTGTTGAGGGGCATTTGGCTAGCGTGAACATTGCTTTTTATGGCCCTTTACTCTCATGTGTCATAACGCTGAGGTGCATGCATTTTCTAAGAAATACCTCTAGGAATGAACTCCCCAGGATGTGGAATGTTCCTATCTTTGTTGTTGTTGTTCGTTTTGTTTTGTTTTTTAAGAGAGAGAGAGAGGAACAGTGAAAGAGAGAGAAAGAGAGAATAAATTTTATTTAGATTTTCATGTGACTTTCACTGCTCTGACACTTCATTGTGTATATGGTGCTGGGGTTTGAACCAGGGTCCTCGTGCATGCCAGGCAAGCACCATAACCACTGAGCCACCTCATCAGCCCCCACCCCCATAGACCCCACCCCATCCCCACATTTTTAAATTAGTGCATTATTGACAATTTGGAGTTCCTTTTATGTGCTGTGCTTACTTAAGTCTTTTGCCCATTTTCCCCACCCTACATTTTTTTTTTTTTTAAAGAGAGAGGGACAGTGAGAGAGACAGAGAAAGAAACAACTTTATTTAGTTTTTCACATGGCCTTAGTTGCTCCAACATTTAGTTGTGTATATGGTGCTGGGATTTGAACCTGGGTCCTCGTGCTTGCCAGGCAAGCACCGAAACCACTGAGCCACCGCTCCAGCCCCCACCCCACATTTTTTATTAGTGCATTATAGTCATATATAATGATGCGATCTATTGTTACATAGTCATACATGCACAATATAACAATACAATTTGGCTAATATCACTCCCCAGAACTTCCCCTTTCCCTCCCTGCCTCCTGGTCCTTGGTCCCTTTTTTCTACTGATCCCTCTTTGATTTTTTAGGAGACCTGCCCCTACCTTTCTTTTCCTTTTTCCTTTCTCACTTTCAGTTTGAGAGAAAACATACAATCTTTGACCTTCTTAGTTCGACTTATTTCACTTAACATAATGGTCTCTAGTTCCATCACTTTTCCTGCAAATGACATAATTTCATTTTTCTTTATGACTGAATAAAACTCCAATATATATATATATATATATACATATATATATATATATGTATATATATACACCATATTTTATTTATCCATTCATGTGTTGATGGGTACCTAGGCTGGCTTCTTAGGTTGGCTATTGTGAATTGTGCTGCTATAATCATCAGTATGCATGTGTCACTGTATGATGACTTTAATTCTTTAGGATAAATACTGAGGACTGGTATAGCTGCATCATATGGTGGTTACATGCCTAACCTGAGGAACCTCAATACTGATTTCCATAGTGGTTGTACTAATTTACAATCTGACCAACAGTGTAAGAGTGTTCCTTTTTCTCCAGTATTTATTATGCTTTTTTCTTGATGACTTCCATTCTGACGGATGTGAGATGAAGTCTGCATAGCTTTTTCTTTTTATTATTATTTTTTTTTAGAGAGGGACAGTGAGAGAAAGAAAGAGAAAGAGAGAATCAACTTTATTTAGTTTTTCATGTGGCTTTCGTTGCTCCAAGACTTTGTTGTGTATGTGGTGCTGGGGTTTGAACTTGGGTACTTGCGTGTGCCAGGCAAGTGCTGTAAACGCTGAGCCACCACTCCAGTCCCTCAGTGGAGTTTTGATTTGCATTTTTCTAATTGCTAATGATGTTGAACATTTTTTCGTGTACTTGTTGGCCATTTGTATTTCCTCTTTTAGAGAAGAGTATAATTCATTTGCCCATTCTTTGATTGGGTTATTTGATTTTTTGGCATGAAATTTTTTGAGTTCTTTATATATCCTAGGTAATCATCTTCTGTCAGAAGAGAAACTAGAAAAGATTTTCTCCCATCTTGTAGGTTCTCTCTTCATGTTTCCTCTGTTACGCAGAAGCTTTTTAATTTGATACCATCCCATTTTTAACTCTTTTTTTTATTGCCCTTTTTTCAAATGGGCATTTTAGTTTTGATTGTAGAAGTTCTTAATCCTAGACCTGGGCCAGTTATACGCATTTCAGACTTGTTCCTACTTTAAACCTTGTCTTTTCACTCCCTTTAAGGTATCTTAAGGTACCTTAAAGGGAGTGAAAAGGTCTTGTTTAAGAAATTCCTTAAGGGGCTGGAACGGTGGCTCAGCAGTTTTGGCACTTGCCTGGCAAGCACGAGGACCCGGGTTCAAACCCCAGCACCACGTACACAACTGAGTGTTGGAGCAACTAAGGCCATGTGAAAAACTAAATAAAGTTGTTTAAAAAAAAAAAAAAAAAGAAATTCCTTAAACAAGGTCTTGTTTAAAAACAAGGTCTTGTTAAGAAATTCTTCTTTTTCCTGAAGCCATGCAATTATTTTCCAGTATTACACTTAGAAATTTTATAGTTCTGGCTTTGACATTTAGATCTTTATTTTGCCTAGGACAAGGGATCTCATTTCACTATTTTCCATGTGGTCACCGGGTTTTCACAGCACCTTTACTGAAACCTCCTGTCGTTTTCCTGCTGATCTGCAATGCCACCTGAGTCAAACATGAGGGTTCATATATGTCTACTTCTGGGATTTCTATCCTGTTCCATTGGCCTATGTCATTTCCCATTTTGGAGTTCTTTTTGTCATTCATTCAACACATTTATTTTGGATGCTTGATAGACATCACTGCGGTATAGAGGATAAAACAGTGAATGAAGCAAACATGGATCCCTGCTCTCCTGGAGTTCATGTTTTAATAGGCGAGTCAGACAACCAGGATAAAAATCCAAAATACTTAGTATGTTAGACAGTGAAACATGCTAAGAGGAAAAATGAAGAGAAGTAGAATAAGAAGTGCTGGGGGTGGGGCTGAAATTTGGGAAAGGATGTGGGAAAAAGCCCCATTGAGGAGAGCCTAGTGGTGTCTGACTAGAACAAGCTAAACAAAGCCCCAGGGCTGTCAGGAGGAAGAGCGCTCTAGGCAGAAGCATCCGCAAGTGCAAGACCTGGAGGCTGGACGTGCTGGGTGCTGGAGGAAGGGTCAGGGAGCATGCGCAGTGAGAGAAAGGCCAAGAGTCAGCATTTAACAGTGGCCAAGCAAGCGCCGGTAGCCCCTCCGACGGCTCTTGGCTATTACAGTGTTAGAGGGCTTTCAGGGCAGTTACTTGATCTGACTATATTTAAAAAGATCTCTCTGGATGTTGCCTTGAGAAAAGGCTGAAGAGAGGACATGGAAGGAAAACATAATGGTGACTTGGACCAGGGGCATGGCCTTGGAAGAGAGTTGACTCTGGATTTGGGATAAATGAGTTGTGAGGTTTGAGAAAAAGACAACAGAAAGGACTCCTGGGTTTCTTCGTATAGACATTTTCCACAAGAACTTAGTTTTTACTATTTGACGAGCATTGCTATGCATACATAGATTGCTGACCAACAGAACAGGAATGTCACTGTGTAGCAGGCACTGGGCCAAGCTCGTCCACCATCACCACCTCCATTTGTGAAAGTCAAAGGACATGTGTTTGAGGAGGTTGAATCCAAGCTGGTCTTTTGGAAGGGTAAATGCAAATTTGCAGATGAGCCCTGGGTGTTTCAAGCATGGGCATTGCATGGGTAAAAGTGTAGAGGAGTGAAACAGAGTGGGGCAGACATTCCCAAACTCTAAGTTACAGAACCCCGTTTATGTCTTGGTGACGTTTTCATGGCATCCCTAGGTCAAAAGTAATGTCTGATCATCCCATTATTGACTGACTAGGTCAAAAAACTGAATAAGTAGTCAAGTAACTGCTTTAAACTGAAATAAATTTACATTTTATTCTTAAATAACAACAATACTATACTAATGGAATGTGTCTATCTGTTGTGCACCACAAAGGTTCTCTGACATGAGGATCAGATTGCACACCACCATCATAATTTCCTTTTCCACATTAATTTTAATATATTATTGCTTTGTATTGTAGAAACTTGATAATCCAGCTTTGCAAAGAGGTAATGTCATTTAAAAGAATGCTTGTCATCTAATATGGAAATTGTGAATGACCTCAAATTAAAGGTTGTGTGGTGTCTGACAGATGTTAATTATCAGTGTATTTACTTCAAAAAGTTAAATATTTTCCAAAGCCCCTGGGAGTTAAGTATCCTGGGGTGCTTTGGTGCAAAATTCAGGACTTGGACATTTGAGGGGGATTGAAAGCATTTCAGTGCAAGGAGATAATGTTTTTGTGCAGGGAAGAATTAGAATGGAGAAAGTGAAAGTTTTATGCACAGGGCAACTTATGCAAGATATTGTCTGTCAGGTTAAGTTTTATCCAGCCCAGTGGAGCACCAGGAATGCATAGTCTTAGTCTCTGGAAATGCACATTATAGCTAGGATAAGATAAATATATAGCTAGATCAACAGCTAGATAACTGTACACATGCACACATACACATGCATATATATCTGCAACACATTGTGATTATTCTTCTAACAAATATACATACTAATTGATTTTTTTCTTGGGATGAAATTAGAGAAAGTTTAGCTTTATAAAACATGGGACATATATGTTGGTCCTTGAAGAATGAAGAACAATTGACCAGGGAAAAAAAGACAGAGAAAATTGCTCAAGCAAATGTACCGATGTGATATTGCGTATTGTATTTGTGAACTGCACAGGGCTGGTATGGTTGGGACCAATGAATTAAAATCACAGAAGGTAAGAATGGAAAGGTAGTCTAGGGACTAACTGTGAATGTCTTTGAAGGCAGTACTTTGAAGTTTAGACTTTATTCTGAGAACTATAAGGAGCTATTAAAGATTTCCAAGAGGTGACTGATTTGATGAGTTTTATGTTTCAGAAGCACAAATGTAGCAGCTCAAAGATGGGCGAGAATAGGGAGAGATGAGAGGTGGGGAAAATAGCTAGAAACATGGTTGGGTTAGTCAGCTGTCACTGCATTAATACTGCATATCAAACTGCTCCCAAAGTGTTTCTTACTCCAAGCATCTCTCACTCATGAGCCTGTGGGTTGGCGGCAGTTCAGCTGGGGGAGGCTGGATCCAGGCTTCAGGCTTTAGGGTGGGTCCAGGTTTGTTCATGTGTCTTCACATTACTTTTGGACCAGGGAATACTGGTTCTCACAGTTGATCTTAGTGCAGGAGATTAAGCCAAATGGTGCAAGGGCGCCTGTAAAGCTTCTGTTTATATTATGACTGTTAACTTTCTATTGAATGAAGCAAGTCCATAACTAAATCCAAAGCCACTAAGGCAGAAAAATATGTTCTGCTTACTCTAAGATGCTGCAAGGGGAGGGAAGGAAGACTTAACAATAACACTCCATTAACAATACTCCTGCCATTTAGTAGTAACAAAAGATAATTAGGGCAAAAGCAATTAGAAAGGAAGATACAGAAGTAAAGATATTAAGGAGCACAGATGGAGTGGTGGCTCAGTAGTTAAGGCACTTACCTGGCATACACAAGGACATGAATTCAAACCCCACCACCACATACACAACGAAGTGTCAGAGCAACGAAAGTTACATGAAAAACTAAATAAAATTGATTCTCTCTCTCTCTCTCTCTCTCTCTCACTGCCCTCTCCTTAAAAAAAAAGTTATTAAGAAGCAAGAGCTCCAAGGACTTCAGGTCTAAGTGAGGTCTTCATCTTGGGCTTAGGGATAATAAACTGATATTTACACAGTGCCCAGTAGTCAGCTTTTTCGATGCTGTGACTAACGGACCCAAGGACCAGTTTTAGGAGGAAAAGTTTATTTGGAGGCTCACAGTTTCTGAGGTCTTGGTCAATAGAAGGCCAGCTCCATTCCTTGGGGCTGGAGGTGAGGTTGAACATTTTGACAAACATAGCTCCAGGGAACAGAGAGAGACTCTACTCCAGATACAAAATATATACCCCAAACGCACGCCCCCCTCAATGGCTGGCCTCCTCCAGCCACACGCTTCCAGTCTACAGTTGTGGGCTAATCCTTACCAGGGGATTAACTCACTGATTGGGTTAAGGCTCTTATAACCCAATCACCTCAGCTTTTGCATGGTCACACAAGCTCTTGGGGCACACCTTTTATCCCAACCGTAACATAAGTGCTCCTGTATACTGACTTAATATAATCCTGTCAAATGACCCTATGGGGTAAGAGCTAACATTATCTCCAATTACAGACAAGGAAAACAAAGCTCAGTGATTATATAACTGGCTAAGACTAAACAGCTATTACACGGTGAAGGGTGGATTTGAATCCATGATGTCTGGCTCTGTAGTCCACATGACTGATCACCACTAACCCTATTTCTCAACTATGCCTTTCGAAGAGTACACTTACTATCGGATGTATAGCAGTGTCAATAATGTGACCCCACATACTGAAGCATAAGTTATGCTCTTGTAGATGCAGTCTGACCAAATTAATCCGTAAACTATTTGCAAAGCAACAGCAGTCCCAAAGCAAGACAAACCAAGGAAACTCTACAGGCGAACGTATCACAGGGGATTTCACACCGGTTGCAGGGGAAAGGAAGGCTCGAGTGTCTTCCGCATCACCAGTATTTCTGTGGGGCCTGCCTGTTTGGGAGATTAGAAGTAATCTCAGAGATAAACTCTTCAGACTGGAGTCTGAAGGCATCACACAAAGCTAAGGGATTAAAATCTGTCTCCACTGAGGGGAACAGTAAATTTAGAGGAAGCAATAACGTCTGGATGAGGGATAGAAGATTAAATAAATTATTGCTGGGTAAAAAGGCTGAAAGGAGAAGTGAGGCAGAACATCCAAAGAAGGAAAGCACTTTTGCTGGATTTTTAGGAAACCTTACATGACCTCGAAAGGTAGTGGTGAGGATGGGGATGAGACCTAGAAGGTCATAGACTCTATGGGGTGGAAAGTGCAGAGTCCTACCTCACACTTAAAAATCTGTAAATGCCAGACCTTTTTTTTAAAGAGAGAGAGAAAGAGAGAATCAATTTTATTTGTTTTTCATGTGGTTTTCTTTGCTCTGACACTTTGTTGCATATGTATGTGGTGCTGGGGTTTGAACCTGCATCCTTGTGCATGCCAGGCAAGTGCCAGAACCGATAAACCACTGCTCCAGCCCCGCAGGCATTAACATGAGCTTCAAGAATAAGTTTCACAATTGAATGCAAAATTGTGCATTTGTGTGTATGTGTGTGTTTGTGTTCACACAGAGGAGTGTATGAATGGATCTGATCACTATTCGAAGAAGAAAAAAGAATAAAATAATTTTGACCAGATTTTCAAAGAGTTCCTCCATCCGAAAAATGTTCAGAACAGCTGACCTTACAGTTTTTACTGGACAAACTCTTCTGGTGCCATCCCTTGGAAGCATCTGTTTTGTTGCTGATCTGCTCTGGTACAGCATCCTCCCTCACACTGAGTTGGCATCCATCCTTTCAGAACGCCCATCCCTGTTCCTGGCTGTGCCCTCTGAAGCAACACCAGGTAAATTGTTTCTCAGCGCTTTGAATTCTGCTCCTCCCCAACATAAGCTTAGTTTTTAAAGGACGTCCTTGACATTTTGATGCTTAGGAATATTTTCATGGAGTCAGCAAATGTTCTCATATTTTGAAAAGTTTATAAATTCAGCTACCTGGAGCTTAAAGGTACAGATTTTAATGCTTGAACCTGAACCCTATATAATCCCTTGAAGCAGAATTCCCATGTTTACTAAAATATTGGAAAAAGAACTCAGAACTCTTTCCTCACTCGCTGTTGGACAAATAATGCTTAATGATAGCTCCAAAGGAACTTTTTTTTTTCCAGGAAAAGCAGACAATAAAGGAAGTCATACATTTTGATTGTCACAACCATAGGATTTCAGGAAATGCAAAATAAAAGCTATTTACCAGGATAAATCTATTAAGAGGAAAGATTTTCTCTATATATTGATATTGTGGGGTTTTCTCTTTTCTTTTTTGCAGGTACTGGGAATGGAACCTAGGGCCTCATGCAAGTGCTCTACCGCTGCGTTACACCCTGGTCCCCATTTGTTGGTACTGGATTAAAAAAAAATAAATGGGTAATCTCAAATTCCTCATTCTAACTTCTTTACACATTGGATTTAGTAATTCTTTTTTTTTTTTTTAAGAGAGAGGGACAGTGAGAGAGAGAAAGAATCAGTTTTATTTAGTTTTTCACATGGCTTTCATTGCTCCCACCCTTCATTGCATAGGTGGTGCTGGGATTGGAGCCTGCGTCCTCACACATGCCAGGCAAGCGCTGTAACCACTGAGCCACCACTCCAGCCCCAAATCACTTTTGTCGATTCCTCTTCTTTTCCTTCTGTTTACATTCACCTTCATTAAAGAACCCTTAGGAGGTTATCAGAAAATGTTTGTGGATAGGAAGAGAATAAACAAATGTTCACTCATTTGCTGAGTATGTATTGAATGTCTACTGTGTACAAAGTATACAGAGTCCAAAGAGTCAAAGAACTTATAGTTTAGTGCCCAAATTAAGGCAGAGATTTATATTTATGTAGTGGCAAAATAACAAAGAGTTATAGCCAATAAAATGGAATCATAAGATATAGTTCCATTAAAATATGGCAGGCAAGCAGAAGAGGAAACAACACACGGAAACAGCACAAAATCAGATTTAACCCCAACTGTATTAAGAATCACATGAACTAGGGCTAGAACAGTGGCTCAGTGGTTACCTCGCTTGCCTGGAATGTTCGAGGATGCACATTGTGGCACCACGTACACAATGAAGTGCCAGAACAATGAAAGTCACGTTTAAAACTAAATAAAATTGATTCTCTCCCTTTCTCTCTTTCTCACTGTCCCTCTCTCTTAAAAAAAAAAAAATATCACATGAACCATAACTTGTCTATCCACTCCAACTGAAAACCAGGAGTAGTGACATATGCCTGAAATCCCAGTGATTCAGGAGGCTGAGGAAGAATGATTGCAAGTCAGGGCCAGCCTGGGCAACTCAGCAAGATGCTGTCTCAAAGTAAAAAATAAAATAAAAAGTGCTGAGGATGTAGCTCAGAGGTAGTGTTTGCCTAGCCTGTGTAAGGCCCTGGGTTCAATCCCCAGTACCACCAAAAAAAAAAAAAAAAGAAAAAAGAAAAAGAAAGAAAGAAAGAAAGAAAGAAAATCAATTGGAAAAGAAAATAAGGCCTAACTATATGTTGACTAAAGAAACTCACTTTTTTTGGGGGGAGGGAGTATTTTAAAATTTCATAAATAAGAATAAATGTTATAATTTTATAGTCTATATATTTAATAATATATAACATGTTTCAAAATATGTATATGTATGTACACATATAAATGGTGAAATGGCTAAATCTAGCCAATTAACATATGCATACTTTTGTAGTGGTGGTGAAAACACACTACTCTCTTAACAATTTTTAAGTATATAATGTGTTGTTATTAACTTTAGTGACCATTATATACAACAGATCTTTTGAACTTATTCCTCCCATCTAACTGAAATTTTGTGACTTCTGACCAACATCTCTCATCACTCCCAGTCTCTGGTAACCACCACTCTTCTCTGGTTCTGTGATTTCCACCTTATCAGAATCCATATATAAGTGAGATCATGCAGTATTTGTCTTCTGTGACTGGCTTATTTCACATAATACAATGTCCTAAGGATCATCCATGTTGTTACAAGTAACAACTTCCTTTTTTGTTAACGTTGAGTAGTATTCCATGGTGTATATACGCACCACATTTTCTTTTTCTTTCTTTTTTTAGAGAAAAAAGTAAGAATCAATTTTTATTTAATTTTCCATCTGGGTTTAGTTTTTCTGACACTTAGTTGTGTACATGGTATTGGGGTTTGAATCTTGGTCCTCATGCATGCCAGGTAAGTGCTCTCCATTTAAAGTGGATTTCTTTCTTTCTTTCAGAGAGAGGGACAGTGAGAGAGAGAGAGAGAGAGAATAAATTTTACTTAGTGTTTCATATAGCCTTCATTGCTCTAACACTTAGTTGTGTACATGGTGCTGGGGTTTGAACCCATGGACTCACTCGTGCAAGGCAAGTGCTGTAACCGCTGAGCACCATCACTCCAGCCCTAAAGTGGATTTCTTTCTTTCTTTCTTTTTCTTCTCCTCCTCCTCCTCGTCGTCTTCTTCTTTTAAGAGAGAAAGACAGTGAGAGAGAGAGAGAGAGAGAAAGAGAATCAATTTTTTTAAATTGAGTTTTTCACATGGCTTTCGTTGCTCTGACACTTAGTTGTGTACCTGGGTGCTGAGGTTTGAAACCACGGACTTGCGCTTGCTGGGCAAGTGCAGTAATGGCCGAGCCACCATTCTAGCCCCCCTAAAGTGGATTTCTTAACCTGGCCATCCATTGCTAGATGTCTAGGTTGATTCTATATCATAAATAATAATGCAGTCAACATAGGAGCACTAATATCTCCTTGGCATATTGATTTAATTTCCTTTGGCTATATATCCAATACTGATTTTGCCAGATCATATGGTAGCTCTATTTTAAAGTTTTGAGCAACTTGTATTCTGTTTTCTGTGATGGCTATACTAATTTATATTCCTACCAACAGTATACAGTGATTCCCCTCTTCTCCCCATCCTTGCCAACACTTATTTTTTATCTTTTTTATAATAGCCATTCTAACAGGCGTAAGGTGATAAGTCATTGTGGTTTTGATTTGCATTTCCCTGATTACTTGTGATGGTGAGCATTTTTTCACATCTCTCTTGACCATGTGTATATTCTTTTCAAAGATATCTATTCAAGTCCTTTGTCCATTTTTATTTTTTTATTTTTTAAAGAGAGAGAGACAGTGAAAGAGAGAGACAGAGAAAGAATCAATTTTTAAATTTAGTTTTTCATGTGTCTTTTGTTGCTCGGACACTTGGTTGTGTACATGGTGCTGGGGTTTGAACCCATATACTCGGGCATGCCAAGCAAGTGCCACAACTGCTGAGCCACCGCTCCAGCCACTTTGTCCATTTTTAAATCAGGCTATTTTTTTCCTTACTATTGAATTGTCTGAATTCCTTATATATTTTGGATATTCACGCCTATCAGATGTATGGTTTGCAAATATTTTCTCCCATTCCATTAGTTATCTTGTCTTCATTCTGGTGATTGTTAAATCCACTTTAGGGCTCATTGGTTACAGTGCTTGCCTGGCATGCACAAGTATTCGAGTTTGAACCCCAGGACCATGTACACAATAAAGTCTCAAAGCAACAAAGGCCACATGAAAAACTAAATAAAATTGATTCTTTCTCTCTTTCTCTCAAAAAAAAAAGAAAAGAAATCCACTTTGAATATAAAGACAAAAAAGGCTAAAATTAAAACAATGAAAAAAGAAACACTATGACACAATTACATTCAGAATTTCAATATACCTTTCTCAAAAAAATAATAGAACAAATAGAAAGGAAACTCACAAGGATATGGAATACTTGAACATCACTATCTGTCACTTCAACCTGATTAACATTTTTAGACACTCCATCCAATGACAGCAGAGGACACTCTCAAGTGCACATGGAATACTTACTAAGATCATATTCTGAGCCACGAAATAAGCAAAAAATTTAAAGGCATTTAAGTCATATAAATCCCATTCTCTGACCACATGGAATAAAAATTAGAAAGTAATCTGGAAAAAAAATCCCTGAATATTTGAAAACAAGATGATATATTCCTAAGTAACCCACGAGTCAAAGCTGAAATCAAATATGAAACTATAAAGTATTTTTAACTGAATTAAATTGAAAATCCAATATATCAAAAGTTTTGGGATGCAGCTAAAGCAGGACTTAGAGAGAAATTTATAGCATTAAATGCTTATCTTGGGATTGGAGGGGTGGCTCAGAGGTTACGGTGCTTGCCTGGCATGCATGAGTACTCGAGTTCAAACCCTAGCACCACGTACACAATGAAGTCTCCAAGCAAGGAAAGTCACGTGAAAAACTAAATAAAAGTTGTTTTTCCTCTCTCTCTCTCTCTCTCTCACTCACTGTCCCTATCTTTAAAAATAAATAAATAAATAAATAAATAAATATTTTGAAAAAGAAAAAAGGCTTAGGATCAATGACCCTGAGGTCATTACCTTAAGAAACTGGGGTTGGGCTGGGGCAATGAAACTCTAAAAGAGCAGAAGAAAGGAAACAAAGTTTAGAGTGGAAATTAATGAAATAGAACATGAAAAAGCCAGTACAGAAAAAATCTAATAAAGTCAGATAAGTGTGTACCAAGAAAAAGACAGATGGGGGGTGAAGGTATGGGGATAAACAAATCATCAGTAACAGGAATGAGAGATAATATCATTAGAAAGATATGGGATGTTACACACAACTTTAGGTCCATAAATTCAACAACTTGGACAAAAGACAAATTCTTTCAAAGATAAACTACCAAAGTTCACACAGTAAAATATAAAAAATTCAAGTATCCTTATATATTTATTAAATAAATTAAACTTGTACTTAAAAATATTCCCTCAATGAAAACTCCAGGCCCAGATGATTTCACTGGGCAATTCTATCAGATATTTAGGGAAGAAATAACATAATTTTTTTCAAAGACAGAGAGAGAGCGTGTGAGAGAAATAAAGACAGCTAATTTTATTTTTTCATCAGGTTTTTGTTTTTTCTTCACTTCGTTGTGTATATGGTGCTGGGGATTGAACCCAGGTCTTTACCCATGCCAGGCAAGTACTCTATAGCTGAGCCAGCTCTCCAGCCCCAGCAATAGTATAAATTTCCCAGAAAATATAAGAGGAAGGAATCTATTGTATAAGGCCAGTATTACTGTGGTACCAGAACTATACAGGGCATTGCAAGAAAATTACAAACTTGTTCAACACAGATGCAAGCTTTTTTTTTTTTTTTTTGAGAGAGTAAGAGAGAGAGAGAGATTAATTTTATTATTTATTTTTTTCATCTGGCCTTTGTTTCTCTGACATTTAGTTATTTAGTTGTATATTTGGTGCTGGGGTTTGAACCTGGGTCCTCAGGCATGCCAGGCAAGTGCTCCAACTGCTGAACCACCACTCCAGCCCCATTCTTAAGAAAATGTTAGCAAATCAAAGTCAACAATAAATAAAAGGGTTACTATGTCATGACCAATACATTATCCAGGAATGTGAGTTTAGTTTATACTTGAAAACCAGTGTAATCCACTCTATTAACAGACTAAAAAGAAAAAACATATGCAAGAAGCACTAATGAAATTCAACATCCATTCTGGATTAAAAACCCTTAGCAAATTAGGAATAGAAGAAGCCTTCCTCATTATAATAAAGAATATCTAGGAAAAAATCTACAACCAACATCACACTTAACAGTGAAAGGTTGAATGCTTTCCCACTAAACTGTGGAACAAGGTAAAGATATCTGTTCTTATCACTTCTACTCAACATTGTATTAGTAGGTCTAGCTAGTGGAATAAGGCAACAAAAAATAAATAAAATATATCCAGATTGGAAAGAAAGAAATACATTTTTAAAAATTACAGATGACATGTTTATTGGTAGACTTTATAAAGAAAATCTAGAATTAATAAATGAATAAGATTAATATGTAAGATTAATTGTATTCTCATAGAACACCAATCAGAAATTAAAATATATACTATTAAATAGCATCAAAATATAAAATATTTTGGAATAAATCCTATAGAGCAGCAGAAGTCTTGTCTTCTGAAAATTACAAACACTGAGAGATGTTAAAGAAGATTGAAATGAATGAAATGTTCATGAAATTGAAGATACAATTCTGTTATGATGTAAGTTTTTCCCAAATTGATCTTTAGAGTCAATGTAATTTTTTTTTTTTTGGTGCTGGGATTGAATCTAGGGATTCTTTACCTTTAGAGTCAATGTAATTTTTTTTTTTTTGGTGCTGGGATTGAATCTAGGGATTCTTTACCATTGAGGTACATAGAAGCTCTTTTTTATTTTTTATTTTTTGAAAAAATTTAGACAGGATCTTGTTAAATTTCTGAGGCCAGCCTCAAACTTTCTATTCTTCTGCTTGAGCTTCCCAAATTCTTGGGTTTATATTCTTGTGCCACTGCACCCAGCTTCAATGCAATCTTGATAAAAATCCCTGAGTGATTTTTTTTTTTTAATAAAGAGAGAAGGACAGTGAGAGAGACAGAGAAAGAGGGAAATAACTTTAGTTTTTCACATGGCCTTTGTTGCTCCAACACTTAGTTGTGTACGTGGTGCTGGGGTTCGAACCCGGGTCCCCGAGCCTGCCAGGCAAGCACCGAAACCACTGAGGCACCGCTCCAGCTCCCCCCCTCCACCCCGAGTGTTTTTGTTTTTGTAAAATCTGATAAGCTGATTCTAAAATTCAAATGGAGGGCTGGAGCGGTGGCTCAGCGGTTACGGCGCTTGCCGGGAATGCGTGAGCACTCGGGTTCAAACCCCAGCACCCATGTACACAGCTAAGTGTCAGAGCAACAAAAGCCATGTGAAAAACTCAATAAAAATTGATTCTCTTTCTCTCTCTTACACTGTCATTCTCTCTTTAAAAAAAAAAAAATTCAAATGGAAATACAAAGGACCTAGAATCACAAAACCAATAATGAAAAAGAAGGGCCAAGCCAGAGGCTGTAAGCTCCCTGATTTCAAGGTTTAGTATAAAGCTAGAGTAATCAAGACAAGAGTATTAGGGGCTGGAGCGGTGGCTCAGCATGTGCCAGTACACAAGTTCACACCCCAGCACCACGTATACAATGAGGTCCACATGGGAAACTAAATCCACATGAAAAACTAAATAAAATTGTTTATCTCTTTCTCTCTCTTAAAAAAGAAAAAGACAGTATTAGTAGTGTCAAGATAGACAAATAGATCAATTAAAAAGAATAAAGTTTCCAGAGCTAGACCTTACATACCTGATAGTATGATCCATGGAAGAAGAAAAATAATTAAATTTGACTCCACAGAAATTAAGAATTTCTGCTTTTTTGGGTGGGTTTGGAAGGGGTGGGCTGGAGATTGAACCAAGGGTCTTATGTATGATAGCCAAGCACTCTACCATTGAACTATATCCCAACCCCAAATACTTAAGCCTTTTGAAAGACTGTTAAAAGACTAAAAAGAGGGATATAGGTTAGTGTCAGAGTGCTTGCCTACCATGCAATAGTCTCTGGGTTCAATTTCCAGTGCTGCAAAAATAAATGTAAAAATAAAAAACATGCTGTGTGCAGAGGGGCATGCCTGTAATCCCAGCAGCTCCAGAGGCTCAGGTAGGAGGTCAGGAGTTCCAAGCCAGCCTCAGCAACTTAGTAAGGCCCTAAACAACTTTCTGAGACCCTATCTCAAAATAAAAAGTAAAGGGCTGGGGATGTAGCTTCCCTGGTACCATAAATAAATAAATAAGTAAATAACACTTAAGCCTGGTACAGTGGTACACAACTATAATCCCAGAAACTCAGGAGGTTGAGGCAGGAGGATTGCAGGTTTAAGGTCAGCCTGGGCAATTTATTGGGACCCTGTCTCAATCCCCAGTACTGGAAAAAAAAAAAAAGAAAAGAAAAGAAAAGAAAAAAGAACAAAGAAAGAAAGAAAATGAACCCATACTGGGAAACAGTACTTGGCAATTACATATCCCATAGAAGACTTGAACATTCAACATCTTTAGTCATTAGCAATACGGAAGTCAAAATCACAGTAACACTATATATAATCTATTAGAATGTCTAAAATGAAAAAGATCATACCGAATGTTAGTGAGAATGTGGAGCAACTGAAACTCTCATATGCTGCTAGGAAGAGTGAAAAATCACTCTGCAAAGCAGTTTGGAACTTCTGAATATGTTAAATATACACCTACAATAGATTCAGTCATTCCATTCTTAGGTGTTTGTACCCAAGAGAAATCGAAGTATATGTCCATACAGAGACTTGTACACAAATACACTTAGCAGCTTTTTTTTCCCCCAAAAGGCAAAAATTAGAAATAACCTAAATGCCACCAATAGGTGTCTGGATAAATAAATTTTGGTGTATTCCCATAATGGTTCCTCCTCAGCAATTAAAAGGAATGAGCTTTTGATAGGTAACAACTGAAAAATCTCAAAATAATTATGCTGAGTGGAGAATGGCATGCAAGACCACATGCTGTATGATTCCATTTCTTTAAAATTCTGGAAAATGCAAACTAATGTACAGTAATAGAAAGAAGATCAGTGGTTGCTTAGAGAGGGTGTGTGGGAGCAGAGATGCAGGGAGGGATTACAAAGAAGCACAGGAAAATTTGGAAGGTGATGTACACATATGACATATGTACACATATGTCAAAATGTATACTTTAAACACGCAGCTTATTGTTTTATTACACAATAAAGTACTTAAAATGCATGTAGTGGGCACACTAGGTGATAGAAATACTGTGTACCAGCCAAATGCATTCTCCCTTTTCGTCTTTACGATACATCTGAGGTTAGTACTGAAACTAGCGGCTCCCTTTCACAGGTCAAGAACACTGAGGTTGAGAGAGGTTGTTCAGAGGCAACCCGGGTAGTTAATTTCTCTCAGCTGTGAATTTGTGGAAGGAAGACATATTTTGCAGTAGAGAGGCACAATAAAGTGCCGAGTTCTCGCGATCGCCACGGAGATCCTTAGAAAGATGGAGTAAGCAGTTGGAATGCTCGTGCCTACTGCACAGATGGACACACTGAGGATGGGCAAGAGTGGTGACTTCCACTGACTTTCAGACCTGCAGGCTGCTAGGGAAGAGTGACTTCCCGCGGCTCACTCCAGCCCCCGGCTCCGGAAAACGAGCCTCCACGTGCTGCGGGTTGACCTCGCGCTCTATCAGTTGGCCAAAGATCGCGTAAATGGAGTCTCCGAGTTTATAGAGCGTCGCAGCCTTAGCGAGCCCGTTCCCGAGGAAGGTAAGACTTGACATTGACGGCGCCGCGGGGCGCGAGTCCGCGCCGACTGGTTCGGGTTTCCACGCAGGTGCCTGCGGGACGCGATTCGGCGCCCTTCGCGCGGCCCCTCCCGCGGCTCCGCGGGGGCGTCGTGGAGGCGGGCCCGGGGACGCTCGCTGGCGCTCCGGCGCGGCGCCCCCTGCCGGCGCCCTGCTCCCTCGCCCGGATCCGGTCCCGGCGGCGCGGGGACGCCGGCCTTGGAGCCACCGAGCGGGCGCGCCCTGCAGGGGTAGGTGGGCCGCGGGGCGCTGGCGGGCGCGGGCCGCGGGGCGGGGGCCGCCGGGCGAGGGGCTTGCGCGCAGGGGTCGGGCGGGGGGCCGCCGGGCGGGTGCGCGCGACGGCGCGCGGCGGGCGGACGGGCGCGAGTCATCAATTATGCAAGTACTCGGGCGGTGCGGGGGGCGGGCGCGGGGAGCGCTCCAAGATGGCGCCCACCGCAGTCCCGCCCGCCGCAGCCTCGGCGCCTCTGCAGTCCGGCCGCGCCTCCCGGGCCCCGCGCTAGGGCCGCCGCCGCCTCGCTTGCTGTCGCTGCCGCCGTAAGTCGCCCCGGAGCCCTCACCCCGGCGCTGCTCCCTGCCCCGGGCTCCCCTTCCCGCCTCGGGACCCTTGAGCGGGCTCGCCCCTCTCCAGTCAGGGGCTTTGCCGCAGAGTGCGCGGCGGGGCTCGCGGGCGGTGGAGCCGAGTTTCTGCCCTTCCTGTTTTGGACAGGTGTTTCCAAGTCTTGCTTCCTTCTACCGTGTTTGCCGGGGGTCCTTACGAGAAAGGAGGACCACCGGCCCCCACGACCAGTACCCTCCTCCCCTGCTCTCCAGGCTACATTGGGGGACACGGGTTGCCCTCGGCGCCTCGTCGGTAGTGCACCCTCCCCCCTCCTCTAGCGGTGGCAGAGTCGGGTCCCTAGCGGGGTTGCTCTGGGAAGGGCAGCCCTGTCGGGTTCTTCTTACAACAGCCCCTCAGCTCTTTCCCCTCCCCCATGTCTTACTGCAACCTGTCCCTCTCCAGCTCCAGATTGCTACCAGCTGCAGAAGGGCTTCCTGGGTTCTTTGGGCTTCCAGGACTGCCCCTGCCCTTCGCTCGGTTGGGTCGGGCCCCCTTGCAACGGGGTGCCCAGGGGCTGTGTTGGGGACCTCCGGGGACCTTCCTCGGCAGGCTAGGATTCCTGCATTAGGGAGTACATCACTTTCAGAATATCCCCCTTCCCCCACCCCCACCCCTACGCCGCCACCCGCTGCAGAGCTTGTTCCTCTCCTCGCTCCCTTCCCTCCCCCACCTTACCACCAGTGGCAGCGCTCTGGGCTTCTTGTTAGCATAGGGTACAAGACTGCCCAGTTCCGCAGCTTGAACCCTTCCTCTCTACTTTCTTGGTACCTTGGGGAACCGCAGAGCCTCTGCATTTCTCCTGGGAGCTCAGCTCCAGCCTCTCCATTGCCAGCAGCAACCACCGGTGGAGACTTGGCAGCTAACTTTCTGGGGGAAGGGGAGTAGGCCAGGGTTGTTAGACCCCTTCAGGGGAATCAGCTTAGACTTGGCTTAGAGTGGGAATCATTTTTCAGCCTGATAAATAGGATTCTTCAAACCATGTATTCCTTCCAACTACTCCACCCTATCCCCTCTTCCTCACTTACACTGCAGTTTTGGAGCAGGAGTGAATACATTTTATATCTGGAGATTCCAAGATTCTCATCAGCGTTCATAATAAATGAATGTCATCTGTTTGGGGGAGGTGGGTAGAAGAAACTTTGCATTGCATCTGGCTGAATTCAGGGGGAGGGAGTAATAATTAGCATGGAGCAAGCTCTGCTACACAAGGGAATCTGCTTTTAATGCACAGTGGGCACCAGAGAGGCAGGGATGGAGGCAGGAAGTGTGGGTGAGGGACTTGGGGGCAAAGGGGGAAGAGTGCTTTTTAAAAATAACAGATTTCTCAAGTTTGAACCTGGAGAAATCCTTTGGAGAGGTAATGGTGTGTTAGGGCTGGGGAATGTTTTAGCTTTCCAAGGGAAATTTTCGGGTGTGGTAGCATTTTTCACTGTCTCACAGTCTCTCTGTACTTCTTTTTTCTCCATGTGCATTAGAAGATATGGGGGAGGGCTATTTCTTTCCTCAAAAAAAAGTTTTTTTTTGATGTGTAATGCAAATACCGGGATGGTGGGAATCTTGGGGATTAAGACTTAAAATGCCAAAGCTACATTGTAGCACATTGCCTGTAACCTGGTTCTTGAAATACTGCAGCATTTTTTCTTTGGAACTCATGACCCATAAGGCCTTCAGTTCTCCATGAAAGAGGATTTGATTGCTTGGGAGGGGGGTGGTGGTAGTGATGGTTCAGTGTTCAGCAAGCATTCTCTGTCCTAGAAATTAAGATTCTGCCTGGGGAAGGTTGCAAGTATGTTCTGTGTTTTCAGAACATTTGATTCGGAGTGTATGTAAATACTTGGTGTTTCTTGGTAGGGCTGGTTGGAGGTGTTGCAAAGCAGTTCTTGATGGTGCAGGTTAGTTTTTTTGGTTTTGTGGGTTTAGTTTGAGAGGCTGACTTTTACATGCTTTTGGTTTTCATTTAGGGTTTTGTCAACTTTTATCAAAATATTTGGAAAATTTTATTTTAAACTAATAAAGGATAATGAAGCAGAATATAGCATGCTAAAAAACGTAACCATACAGTGGCTTCCTTGTAGGACCCTTAACAAATTTTTCTTGAGCTGCAGGTTCCAGTTGCCTTTATTTAGGCTTCTACTAGGGTTTCTTGCTGTGGTGCTGAAAGGACAGTTCCCTGACAGGTTTTGCCATGAAGTGCACACATGCTGGACACAATTTGGGTTTTTCTTTGCTTTTTATCGTTAGCAGGCTTTCCTGTGGATGTGCTTGTGTGTGCACAGCTGGGTTTGTATTTAAGGTTGAAGGCCTAGTTATCACCTTTTATTACTCCCACAAAGTTCCTCATTTTGGCTGTCCCTCATGGAGACAATGTTTTACAGGCTGCCACAGATCCATACATAAGCCATACAGCAATACTCTATTGACTGCTTTAACTTTAACACATTTCACTAATTTCAAATAATAAGAAACTGTTAATATTACAGAAATTTGGTCTTCGCAAGGAATAATTAGATAGCTTGCCAGGTTAAGCAGGATCAGAAAGGCATCTTACCTGGGTTGATCTGAATATGATCTCTGGAAAGAGACAAGGCACAGGCTGGTGTGTGATCCATTGTATCACCAAAGTTTATTCATCCAAAAAATTATTTTAAAATCACAGAAAGGAAAGAGGATCATCAAATACAGCTTGTACAACCCCACACCTAACCCAGGAACCCCTCTTACAGATTTCTGCTTTGAATACTTTCACTGGTAGGGAACTTACTACCACAGAAAATAGCCCATTCCAGTTTGATTCTACTGTGATTGAAGTGTTTAATATCATTGAAAAAATAACAAAGTTGAAAGACATGTAAATGAAAGCTAGGTCAGGGCAAATGACATTTTTGTGCTTGTTACAAAGAAAGGATTGGGACTCAATGTTCTGTAGAGTTTATACAAGAAATCTGTACCTAATGAAAAGAATATGAAGAGCCATGTCCACTTAAAGCAAGAAAAACATTCTATGAATGAAAAGAAAAATAATTATTTTGAATGTGCTGGTATTATGTAACAAGTTGTTCTAGAAGGCACATGTTTGAATTAATGAATACTTAATTCTGTGGATTATACCTAAGAACAATAAACCCATAGTGTTAGAAGGTGTTAAACATTTTATCCAGAGACATCACTTACTACACTTAAATGGTATAGCATAAAGAGTTGATGTACATAAAAACTGAGGAAAAAACTCATTTTTCATCTTAACATCTTGAACAAAAGAGTTGTCTGTGTTTGATTGTGTTTTTACAGTCTTTGATTTCACTTTTTCTCAAGAAGCACTTGCAAAAGTTACTCAGAATGACAGTATTTTAAAATCAAGCCTTTCAAACTTTTAAATTCATAGTCTACTACTTAGTATTTTGAGTCTTAAACTCTAGATTGTTTTATTTCAGTTTACTTTTTTCTTGATCCTTTTTAAATTTTTGAAAATTCATCTTTAATATGAAAGAATTTACTCATAGAATTAAATTCCTATAACATCTCTTAAATTTAGCAAGTTAACTAGAAGAATAAAACTTACATTCAATCAGTGATTTTGACGTACAGTTTCACTTAGCACCTTCTATGCTTAAGGAATTGTACTAGGCACTTACACTCTTGTTAAACGGCACCAACTTAGAAGAAAGTGCTATGCTCAAAAATTGTGGATGTTCAAGTATTAAATGAAGGAAGCAACTTTCAACCTTTAGGATTATTAATTGCTGAAATGTATGGCAGTCTGTTAGGCTGAGCCCAGTGATTTAACCTAGAGAAGAACAGTTTGTGCAAGAATGCGATGGAAATGCAGGAAAAGAAAAGATAAAGGAGCGGTCCTCTGGAAATTTTTCCTGTTCATTTGTGAAGTTGTAGAAACCTAGCTAGGACACAGAGTTAAGTACTATGTCAGGAGGTAAGATGAAATGAAGACACAAGAAGGTTGCCACAGTTACAGCATTGAGAGTAAAAGTATTAGTATGGGTTTTGGAGTCAGACAAAACTAGTTTCAGATCCTGACTCTGTTGCTTATTTGCTTTGTGACCTTGGGCAAGGTATTTAATCTGTCTGGGCTTCAGTGTTCCCATCAATAAAAATGGAAATAACAATACCTACATTTCAGGGTGTTTGTAGGGATTAAATGAAATCTATTTTTATGATTTCTGACACAATATATGTTAGCTCCTTTCTCTTTAGAGATTTAGCAGCTTAGTATATTTGGTGTAGTGTATGAATACCATTGCAAATTTTAGAAGATTGAAAAGCAGCTGGTTACTTTATCTTGGGTCTGGCACAGCAGATAGAATTTGCAGTTTCTTTAACTTAGATGGACATTACTAGTCTACAATGACAAAAGTTTCATTGTATATTTGCTGTGTTGACCTTCACCATGACAGTACAAATACATTTGCCAAAGTTATTTTCTTTATTTATTCCCAAACTATGCTAGAATAGGACTCTTTACCAAAAAGGATTGCTTTAGTACTCATCTGCTGGAAGTCAACTAGTCAACTAGACTGCTTTTATTTGTAGCCTGGGATCTGAAGGTGGAATGGAGCCAAAGGTTAAGGCCTAGTTTTATTCTGTCTTGAGCTGAATTTTTTTTTTTTGAGAGAGAGAAGGACAGAGAGAGAGAGAGAATCAATTTTTATTGAGTTTTTCACATGGCCTTTGTTGCTCTGATGCTTAGTTTTGTGCGTGGGTGCTAGGGTTTGAACCCATGTACTCACACATGCCAGGCAAGTGCTGTAACTACCGAGCCACAGCTCCAGCCCCTTGAACTGGATTTTTTAATTGTGGTAGGTGATTGTATGAGTTTGGAGTTGCTTTTGTCTTCATTTTAGGTATCTCACGATATAGTCATCGAACTGCTTTGTTTGAATAAATTTTGTACATTTAGGTCTCACAGGTGCCCTTTGGCAGTTATTACTCTCTATGTTGTCTGTTTTGACTCTTTCTTTCTTTCTTTTTTTTTTTTTTTTTTTTGAGAATTGAGCCCTAGAACTTTGTGTATGCTAGGCAAACACTGAGCCACTGAGTTACATCCCTAACTGTGTTTACAAAAACTTTAAAAAATCCTTTTATCAGTTGAATGTGAAGCTAGGTAAGGCAGATATTATGCTACTGATTTTTGTAGCTGAGGAAATTGAAACTGAGTGTCCAAAAAGTTGTTGTTTGGGGTTAAGGACTTTTTTAACTGGTGTAGAATAGAGACTGGTGTTCAAGTTGGTTGACTCACGCTTAAAGATTTTTTTCCCCATTTAATGGTGTTATATTCTGATGTTCATATAACCAAGTAATGTGAACAATTTGGTTTTATTTTAAGAAATTATTATCCTAGGTAGCTAAACATATCTTAGTGAGTGGGCATAATGAATGATTCTCGGATAGTCAGAGGGAGGGCAAAAGTACCTTTGAAGGAGAGCGTTTTGGAAGAGGAAGGATGAAGGGAAGGGAAATGAACTGAAGATGTATCAGTCAGCATAATATGAATGAAAATAGGAGATACCAAAATAATACCATTGTTTTCCTCGTACAGCTATCTTCGCTAATTTGTATGCATGCATTGGCCCATGTGCCGAGTGAGGGTTGTACCCTTTTGGTGCTCTTCCACAGAGCTACATTGCCAAACTTATTTTTTATGTTTTTAAATTTTGAAACAGGATCTTGCCAGGTTGCTGAGAACAGCCTTGGCCTTGCGCTCTGCCTGCTTCAGCTCCCCCGTAGCTGAGATTAAGGGGCACCACGGTGTGTGACTGTAGCTGAGATTAAGGGGCACCACGGTGTGTGACTGCTGCTTTTTAAAAGGACATCGTGTCTATCTGCTTGTCTCTCTCTGTATCTCTTGCACATAAATATGCACACTTGGCTATTCAGAAATTGCCAACCTTAGTTATAACCATAGAGAACTGTGGACCCTGTCATCTGGACGTCTTTGTTTATGTAAGACTTAAATTATTGTAGGTCTCAGAGAACAGAGCATGCTGGGAACTGGTGCTAGGAGGGGTAAGCAAGTTGGAGCAGAAGTTGTTCTGGGAAGTCTTTGTGCTAGAAGAACAAAGGTAAAAGAGGATAATAGTCAAAATTTTTCTTTTAGGTATATAGAGACAGAAAAATAGTAAAATTTGGGAGCCTGAGGGTCTAAGAGTTACTTTTGGTTTGGGACTGAAGCTCTGTTGGTCCTGGCAGGAGTTGATTGAACTGGAATGACTAAAATGTTAGTTGAAGAGGTTATTGGGAGTACTTTTAAAGGTATTATTGGTGGTAAGGAGGGGCCTCCTGTGTTCATTGAATTTGTCCCATGGTCTATAAATGGGAAGCACTGAAATCCCTCAAAAGTCCTATTAATAGTCTCCTTTTGTGTTCAGTTCATTAATGTGGTTTTTATGCTGTTAAATATTTTGAGTTCCTGGAGAGTTAGAACATTAGATAAGTTGTGAATTATATAGTCATTTTTTCCCTGTGTTTTGAGTATTTAACTGTTTGCATTTCCACCAGAAGGAAGAAAAAGTGAAAATTAAAATGTTATTTTAAATTTCTAGATAATTGATAATGGAAGATTTTAACTAATTTATCAGTGAAAAAACAATTCTTATTCCCTCCCTTTTTTTTCTTTAAACAGAGAGGGACAGTGAGAGAGAGAGAAAAGACAATCAATTTTATTCAGTTTTTCATGTGGACTTCGTTGCTCTGACACGTTGTTGTGTACGTGGTTCAGGGGATTGGACTTGTGTCCTCGAGCATGCCAGGCAAGCACTGTAACCTCAGAGCCACTGCTCCAGCCCCTTCCCTCCCTATCTTAACTGTAGAGACAGTTGATTGCTGAGCTTCCAAAAGCGTAAAACATCCATTGCAAGCCAATGCATAATAGCATTTTCCCTTCATTTTGTTGAGCAACAACCCTCTAAATAAATAGGGCTTAATTTATTATATGGTTAGCTCCTTATTTTAGGAGGAATTCTTTTTCAGTTAAGGATAATGCAGCAGGCTTTTGTGTTACGATCACCAATGTCTTTTTTTGTGTTAGCAAGAAGCTGAGTAAAATGCTTTTAAATGAAAACAAATTGATACCTTATTACTAAATTGCAGAGGAGAATTAAGCAGGTTGCAAATGAGATTGATAGAGCTCTCTCAGAGGTCAGAAGACCCAGAAATCTCATTCACCATAGATATTATCAATAGGATTTCCTAAGATTTTGTTGTACACTAAAGAGATATAATGCCTTGTTTCTAGGGAAAATTTCTTGAAGAAACGACATTTTTTAAAGATTTGTGTTGTGATAAGGAAGAAAGTGTTGGGAGTGTGAGGAATCATCAGAGGGGAGAGTGAGGAAAAGTAAATGACAGTGAAAATGATCAAGGAAATTTAGATGTGAATATGGGGAACTACTCTTATTTTAAGAGAAGGTATTTGCTCCTCTTGGAAGACTCTTTTGGTTCTGTCTAGGCTGGTCCTGGTTGTCTGGACATGGTCTAGAAACTTGGGAAGGTTTGTTTGTTTTTTTTTTTTTAATTTTTCCTTAGCTCTGTTAGAACTTTATTACAAGTTGCTTTCTTTATCTGATCTTTGCATTGGGAAAACTAGATAATTTTTGTTTGTTTGTTTTTAAAGAAAGAGGGACAATGAGAGAGAAAGAGACAGAGGGAGAGAGAGAGAAAAAGAGAATTGCATGCCAGGCAAGCACTGTAACTGCTGAGCCACTGATCCAGCTCAAGAATATATATTTTTTTATTTTTAAAGAGAGAGGGACAGTGAAAGAGAAAGAGAGAATCAGTTTTTTAGTTTTTCATGTGGCTTTCGTTGCTCTGAGATTTTATTGTGTATATGGTACTGGGGTTTGAACTCGAGTACTCGTGCTTGCCAGGCAAGCGCCGTAATTGCTGAACCATTGCTCCAGCCGCCAAGGATGTTTTTTATGCCAAAAAAATTATTAACATTCTTAAATGTTTCTTTCATTTTCTCTCTTTTTTAAAAAGGATTTTTAGTCATTTAATATAAAAATCTTTTAAATCAAAACAGTTTTGTAACTTTCTTTGACAATCAGCAGTAAGCTGTCATCCACATTTACTGTCTGTAGATTTTTGAACAACCTTCTCTCTTCCAGGTATAGGACACGTACCTGTAATCCCAGTGAATCAGGAAGCTGAGACAAGAGGATTGCAAATTCAAGGCCAGGCTAGCCTTTGCAACTTAGCAGGGCCATAAGCAGCTTTTCAAGACCCCATCTCAAAATAAAAAAATACATACATAAATTAAAAGGGCTGGGAACGTGAGTTAGTGCTAAAGTGCTTCCAGGTTCAATCAATCCCTAGTACAAAAAATATATATTTTTTTCCTCAAAAGGCATTGTTGAGTGCATCTCTTCCATTCTAGTTTATCTTTTACATAATATTTGTTTAAATAGTGAAGGCAGGGGCAGGAGCGGTGGCTCAGTGGTTTCGGCGCTTGCCTGGCAAGCACGAGGACCCTGGTTCAAACCCCAGCACCACGTACACAACTAAGTGTTGGAGCAACGAAGGCCATGTGAAAAACTAAATAAAGTTGTTTCTCTCAAAAAAAAAAAAAAAATAGTGAAGGCAGAGAGTCCAAAAATCAGAAGATTCAAAGTTGTCTTCCTTTATTGTCTCTCCATCATTCAGTAGGCATTCTATAAAGGCAACTCTGGTTACCAAATTTCTTTTGTAAATTTTCTTTCCAATGTATGTTTGTATACACATTATTTCCCCCTGTAGCTGCCACCCCTCTTCTACAGTTGTTTCCATTGTCTTAAAATTTGTTTTATTTTTTTCAATTTATTTTTTATTAGTGCATTATAATTTTGCATAATGATGGGATTATTTATCGCATATTCCTAGGTGCACACAAATCAGCGATACAATCTGTTCAGTATCCCCTCCCACTCCTCTGCCTCCTTCCTTCTGTCCTCTGATCCCTTGCCTTTCTTCTGGGTCCTATGTTGTTCCTAAAAAACCTAAATACAGTGACATAATTCTTATACCTATGAAGAACATTTTTTTTTAAAGAGAGGGACAGTGAGAGAGAAAGAGAGAAACAATTTTATTTAGTTTTTCATGTGGCTTTCTTTGCTCGGAGACTTTGCTATATTCATGGTGCTAGGGTTTGAACTTGCGTACTTGCACATGCCAGGCAAGCACCATAACCACTGAGCCACTGCTCCAGCCCCCTCCCTTTTTTTTTTTTAAAGAGAAGGACAGAGAGAGAGAGACACAGAATCAATTTTTATTTAGTTTTTCACCTGGCTTTCGTTGCCCTGACAGTTATGTGCATGGGTGCTGGGGTGCACCCAGTTGTGCATGCTGGGCAAGCGCTGTAACTACCCAGCCACCACTCTAGCCCCTGAAGAACATTTTTTATGTATATGGCTATAGTATATACAGTGACATTTATAACTGCTTGGAATGTACCTTGCTTTATCTCAGTTCCAACATTTACTCTTCTCCTCCCTTCCTATCATCCTGTGTTATTCTTCAAAAATATTTGACAATAGGATTAAACATTTACATTTTTGTGCAGGTATACAGTATAGCTTGTTCAAATAACTTATGAAGTATCTTGCAACTGTATCTCATAAATATTAACATTTTGCATTTTTGTTCTATGGATCTAATACATGAGTTTGTCTACCTTACTCCCAAGCCTGGGTTTAGGTCCAGCCTCCACAAATGAGGGATACCATTCCATCCTAGACTCTCTGGGTGTGGCTAACTTTGCTCAGCATGATTTCTTCCAGTGCCATCCATTTACCTTCAATAGTTGCAATATCACTGTTTCTAATAGCTGAGTAGAACTCCATTGTGTGTGTGTGTGTATATATATACATACCAGAGCTTTTGGATCCATTCATCCAGTGAGGGACATCTGGGTTGCTTCCTTCATTTAGCTATTGTAAATTGAGCTGCTATGATAAGTTGCCATTGTCTTTTAGGGAAGACTGTTAAAATAGTTTGTGGATTTGAACTCTTACTCTAGATCATCTTAGATCTAACTGGAAGAATCAAATGCTGTCCCAGTTTCAGGAACCCTAGACCTGTGGAGAAAGCCTTAATCGGTGCCAGCTAGATAAGTCAGCAGGCCCTCACATGTGGTTCTGTCTGTATCTTCAAGATTTAAAATCTCCTGTAGTAAGAAGTAAAACTGAACTTAGAAACAACATAATATTTTATGTTGAACATCCTAAAGACTCTATAAGAGGTGCATGACTGTAACTCCAGTGGCAGTGACTCAGGAGACTGAGCAGGAAGATCACAGGTTCAAGGCCAGCATCAACACCAACAGTGAAGGTTTGGGCAAGGAAAATATTGAGTATATAGTCCAGAGGAAGAGAAGTAACAAGAATGTTTTTCAAGAACTCACGGAAATCCCTAATGTCCAACATGAAAGCCACAGTGAAAGATGAGGAATGTTAAAGAGGGATCAATAATGAAAACAAGAAGTGCAACAAGTAATCACCTAGCTGGACAAGAATTAACTACTAAGAAGGGAAGGGAAACCTCAGAGAAGGTGCCAGTACATTGATACTCTGCTAAACCACAGGGGAGGACATGCCAGGAAGGGTCCATTTGGTTTTGCTGGGGACAGTGTTGCTTTGGTACACACCATTGGAAAATTGACTTAGCCCATAGTGCAGGGGAGCAGGGTCCACTCAGTCCCAAAATTTGAAGAGTTCTGTTAAAACCAGTCCTGATGCAGTTGTTTTTAAACATCTTACATGAACTGACTTAACCTTAAGTGAGCACACAGAGAAGACACTTATTATTGTACTGAATACTACAGGGGTAGTAAAAAGCAATGAATATCCTGAAGAATAAAGATCTATTTAATCTAGCACCGTTAAAAAAATCTCTCATACTGGGCTGGAGTGGTGGCTCAGCAGTTATGGTGCTTGCCTGACATGTGGGAGGACGCGGGTTTGAACCCCAGCACCATATATACAGTGAATTCTTGGAGCAGTGAAAGCTGCATGAAAAGCTAAAGAAATTAGATTTTTCTTTCTCACTGTCCCTCTCTGTTAAAAAAAAAAATTGTACCCTTTATCAAAGTTCCTTATGATGTATATAACCCCTGTGTTTTATTTTTTCTTCTGAAATTTATATTCCAGTTTCTTATTTAATGGAAAAAGTTAGTTTGGGCCAAAACAATACTTCTATCAACTACATTGCTTTTTAGGGTTTCCATTAGGGAATTTTCTATGAAAAATAAAAGTGTAGGAGATATCATAGCCTTGAAGGCTCTTGGCCCATTGCTTTCTGTGGGGAACTATGTATTACCTGTCCTAAACATCCCAGGGTCAGCAAATGTTTAGCAAGTGCATTACAGGTGCAGCGTTACAACAAGGATTGTGAGAGATGTAAAAAGATGCACATTGTGTTCTAGGAACTTATTTGGTTAAATAAGTAACAGTGTTAGGCGCAAGACAAGGTTTTCATAATGGTTCATGAGTAAACAATTGAAAAGGGTTTAATTGCTAACTGGTACAGTTAAGTTGATTTTTTTTTTTTTTTTTAAAGAAAAGAGACCTTCAGGCTGGTGTGATCAGAGAAAGGTTGGTGGAAGAAGTGTGTTGAGCTGGACATTACAGAATGGTTGGAATGAATAGTGTGAGCCAAAGTGAGAGGGTGAGAATATACAGAGTTTTTTGGGGAAGCAGTGGGCAAACCTCTTGGGCTGGAGTAGCATCTCCCAGTGGCAGAAAGTCTATAGAGTTAGCCAAACATAAAGGATTTTTCGCAGTTTTGTTCTTGACGGTGGACAACATGGAAGATGTTTGAGGGAGTACCGAAAGACATGATCAATGGGCTGGAGTGTTGGCTCAGTGGTTACAGTGCTTGCCTGACATGTACAAGGACCTGGGTTCAAACTTCAGTACCACGTACATGCCTCAGTGTCAAAATAACAGAACCCAGATGAAAAAAATTAAAGTTGATTCTTTTTCTCCCTCTCCGCCTCTGTCTCTTAAAAAAAAAAAAAAAGACATGATCAAAACAGATGTAATGGTTTAGGAAAAATAGGAGTGTCTAATGGAATAGAGCAAGGAATGGACATCCAGTTGACTGTTTGGCTTGGCCTTGCTGTGTATTTGTAAAGGCGTGGACTGGTGTATCAGGGATAGGGAAGGAAGGAAAGTAAACAATTTTGAACATGTGTGTCACATGTGCTTAAGTAACCTTTTTCTAATGTAAGACTTTATAGGAAGACTCAATAGAATTTAGTGAATGATTTCAAATGGAGGAGGGAGAGTGTAAAGATTATTTTGCTGTTTTAAAGCTTAGAGACAAAGAATCTCCTATTTACAAAACCTGGGGAAGTTCATTGTATATGTGCAGTCTGATCCAGAGTGTTTTGGTTATCAACCTCTCTTTATTTCTACTTTTCTTATTGTTTCTCTGTAGAGGACTTTTCTTCCTTAAGCTTCTAACGTTATTTCTTTTAGGAAAACCTGTCTTCTGAACTTTTCTATTTTCTGCATTCTCACTGATAAAGACTTTTGAGCGTCTCTCCATTTAAAGACATTCATTATCTTTCTCTGATATTCTCAATTAACCTTCAGTTTGGAGGATAGAGAAACAGGTTTCTGTCATTTTTTTTTAAGAGAAAGGGGAGAAAGTGATTTTCATTTGGCCTTAGTTTCTCAGTTTCTGGCAATTTTGAATAGTACCATAAACACTCACATACAGGTTTTTGTTTGAATTTAAGTTTACATTTCTAATCCACAAAGTGGGATTGCTGGGTAATAGAGTAAATGTATGTTTACCTTTATAAAAAAAAGATCATACTGATTTTCAGAGTGGTTGCATCAAGTTCAGTATCCTCCTTAGCATTGGGTGTACTACTAGGGTTTTTTTGTCATTTTAATTAGCGTATAGTGGCATTTCACTGTGGTTGCAATTTGTGTTTCTCTAATGTCTGATGATTTTCAGCATCTTTTCACATGCTTATTTTCTATCTGTATGTCTTCCGTGAAGCGTTATGTGCTTTGTGCGTGCCAGACAAGCACTCTAACCACCGAGCCACCGTTCCAGCCACTCTTTCTGTTTTTCTAAGGTAGAAGCTTAGATTATTGATTCAAGACCTTTCGTCTTTTATAATGTAAGCATTTAATGTATCAATTTTCCCCTAAGCACTGCTATGGCTGGCTGCATTTTACAACTTTTTTTTTTTTTGAATAAAGAGAGCGAGAGAAAAAGAGAGAATCAACTTTATTTATTTTTTTCATCTTGCCTTTGTTTCTTGTACACTTAGTTGTGTATGTGGTGCTGGGATTCGAACCTGGGTCCTCACGCATGCCAGGCAAGTGCTCCAACCGCTGAGTTACCACTCCAGCCATTACAACTTTTAATATGTTGAATTTTTATTTCCCTTAGGATTCCCTTTGACTTATGGATTATTTAAAAGCCTGTTGTTTGGAGTGTTCAGAGATTCTTCAGTGTTTTTGTTTTATTGATGTCTAATTTAGCTCCATTGTGACTAGAGAACATACCTTCTATGATTTCAGTAGTTTAAAATTTGTGAAGGATTTTTTTTATGACCCAAGGAATAGTCTGCCTTGATTGCTCCATGTATTCTAAAAAAGAACATGTGTTCTGTTGTTAGGTGGACTAGCTTATGGGTATCCTTTGTATCTAGTTGGTTAATGGTATTTTTCAGTTTCTTTGCTTCTTTGGTTATTTTCTGTGGACTTGTTTTAATGATTACTGAGAAAGGAAATTTGAAGTCTCTAACATAATTGTGGATTTGCCCATTCCTTCCATTAGTTTCATCTATTTTTGCTTTACATATTTTAAGAGCTTTCTTAGATACATACACATTTAGGATTTTTAAATTTTTTAAATAAATTGACCCTTTATTGTTATTTAGTGTCTCTTTATCCCTGGCAATTTTCCTTGCTTTTAAGGCTCTGAGCTGGGCTTGGTGGCACACACCTGTAATCCTAGCAGTTTGGGAGGCTGAGGCAGGAGGATCACAAGTTCAAAGCCAGCCTCAGCAACTTAGTGAGATGCTGAGCAGCTTAGTGAGATCCTGTCTCAAAATGAAAAGGGCTGAGGATGTGGCTCAGTGGTTAAGCACTGTGTTCAGTTCTGGTACCAAAAAAAGAAGAGAAAAAAATCTATTTTATGTGGTATTAATAAAACCACTCTGGCTTTCTGATGATTCATATTTTCATGGTATTTATTTTTCCTCCTTTTACTTTTAAAAAAATCTTTTTATTATTTTAGTGAAATAATTTCTGGTGCATAGAAGAGTTGCAAAAATAGTACAGAGTTTCTGTATACTCTTTACCCAGCTTCCCCTGTTAACATCTTATATAATGATAACATTTATTGAAACTAAGATATTTGCATTGATATAATATTCTGTTAAGTAAGCTACAGACTTTATTTGGATTTAACCAGATTTTCTACTAATGCCCTTTCTCTATTTCATGATCTGATCCAGGCTACCATATTGAATTTAGCATCCTTTTTAAAAATTTTTTATTTTTTTAAAGAGAGAGGGACAGTGAGAGAAAGAATCAATTTTTTAAATTAGTTTTTCATGTGGGTTTCATTGCTCTGACACTTTGTTGTGTATGTGGTGCTGGGGTTCAAACCCGTGTATTTGCACATGCAAGGCAAGCGTGGTGACCATCGAGCTATCGCTCCAACCTCGAATTCTTTTATTTTTAACCATTTATGTCATTGTATTTAATGTGGGTGTCTGGTGGACAGCATAGAATATGACCTTTTATTTTCTTTAATCCATTCTAATTATCTCCCCCTCTTTTTTCCCCCCCAGTACTGGGGGTTGAACTCAGGGCTTCCCACATGGCTGGGCAAGTGCTGTACCACTGTGCTACATCCACAGCCCTATTTAGTTTTTTTGTTTTGAGACAAGGTCTTGCTAAGTTGCCCAGGCTGGCCTAGTACTTGGGATTCTCCTACCTCAGCTGCCCTAGTATCTGGGATTACAGGTGTTATGCATTGCTTATAGTATTCTATTTTCATTTGTATATATATATAGGAGTTCATTCTTTCTTTCTTTTTAACTTTATCATTTTGTATAGTTATTTTAGTGTTGCAATAGATTATGATTTACAGACTTCAGTGTTTAGTCTACCTAGAGTTAATATTTTACCACTTCAAGTGGATTGTAAAACTCTGATTACCATATAGATTTCTTTCTTTCTTTTTTTTTTCTTGGTATAAGAGATTGAACCGAAGAGCACGTTATAACTTAACTATATCGTGAGCCCTTTTTCTTTTTTTTGTTTTTAGGCAGGGTCTCCCTAAATTGCTAAGACTGGCTTTGAACTTGTGATCCTCCTGCCTCAACCTCCCAAGCCACTGGGATTACAAGCTTACGCCATTCCAGGCTCTTTACCTTCTTTTATGTATAATTGTCATAGGTGTTATATCTAGATACATTGAAAATTCTATCAACAGTGTTACTACTTGTTGTTTTCAATCATCGTTCCTATTTTAAAGAACTCAAGAGGAGTAAAATAGGCTGTTAACATTTGCCTAGTTATATTCTATTTCTATTATTATTCCTTTCTTGAAGTTCTAAGTTTCCCTGTAGTTATAATTTTCTTTCCATCTAAAGATTTTCCTGGGCTGGAGCGGTGGCTTAGCGGTTTTGGCGCTTGCCTGGCAAGCACAAGGACCCAGGTTCAAATGAAAAACTAAAATAAAAAAATTGATTCTCTTTTTCTCTCTCTCACTGTCCCTCTCTCAATTTTTTTTTTTTTTAAGAGAGAGAAGGAGGGGCTGGAGCGGTGGCTCAGCGGTTACGGCATTTGCCTGGCATGCGCAAGTGCGTGAGTTCAAACCCCAGCACCATGTACACAACAAAGTGTCCGAGGAATGCAAGTCACGTGAAGAACTGAATAAAAATTATTTCTGTCTTTCTCCCTCTCTCACATTGTCCCCTCTTTCTTAAAAAAAAAAAAAAGAGAGAGAAGGAATCAACCTTATTTATTTATTCATCTGGCCTTCATTTCTTTGACACTTAGTTGTGCATGTGGTGCTGGGGTTTGGACCTGGATCCTTGTGCATTCCAGGCAAGTGCTCCAACTGCTGAGCCACTGCTCCAGCCCCGCTTCTCTCTTAAAAAAAAAACAAAATATATTGGGCTGAGTGGTGGCTCAATGGTTACAGTGTTTGTTTGGCATGTGTGAGGACCTGGGTTCAAACCCCAGCACCACATATACAACTAAGTGTTGGAGAAACAAAGGCCAGATAAAAAAATAAAGTTGATCCTCCCTCTCTCTCTCACTGTTCCTCTCTCTCTTAAAAAAAAAAAAAAAAAATTTTTTTTTAATCTGTGATTTAGCTAGGGTACTTTATGTTGATCTATCTTCAGATTCACTTATACTTTTTTTTTTGTCTGTTATCAAACCCATTCAGTGAATTTTAAAATTTCTATTGTACTTAAATTTTTCCATTTTTTAAAAGTGTTCTATTTCTTTTTCAGTTTTTAAAATATTTCTGTTTACTTCAAGAGTATTTACCTTTATTTCTTGGAGCTTTCAATAGCTGCTTTAAAATCTTAAATAGGGTCTGGAGCAGTGGCGCGCTTGCCTGGCATGTGTGAGGATCCAGGTTCAGACCCCAGCACCACATATACAACTAAGTGTTGGAGAAACAAAGGCCAGATGAAAAACTAAATAAAATTGATTCTCTTTTTCTCCTTCTGTCTTTAAATAAGTAAATAAATAAAATCTTCAATAATTTGATGTTTTAGGATTAGTGCCTGTTGATTGTCTTGTCCCTTGTGAGATGTTGAAGATTTTCAAGTTTCTTTATATCAGTTTGGACTTGAATCTTGGACATTTTGAATATTGTTGTAAGACTTTAGGTCTTATTAAAATCAAATAGAGAATGTTTCTTTTCTGTTTGTTTATTTTAGCAGACAACCAATCCAGTTAGGTTCAGACTGAAATTCCTCCTGACTTTTGTGGTCTGATGTCTGACATAAGTTCCATTTTTGAACTATTTGCCATGCTTATTCTGTTTGTCTCTTGTGTGTACCAGCCAGTGGCCAGTCTCAGACTTGGGCAGTCGTATGTGTACCCTAGAGATCATTGTCATAATCTCACACGCCTCTAATCCTAGCCACTCCCAAGGATGAGGCAGGAGGACTGCAAGTTGGAGGCTAGCCTGGGCAAGCTAGTAAGACCCTCCTCAAACAAAACAAAACAAAACAGCCCAAAAACCTGGGTGTGGTGTTGCACACCTGTAATTGCAGTGGCTTGGGAGGCTGAGGCAGGAAGATCACAAATTCAAAGCCAGCCTCAGCAACTTAGGCCCTAAACAACTTAGTGAGATCCTGTCTGAAAATAAAAAATAAAAAAGGGCTGGGGATGTGGCTCAGTGGTTAAGTGCCTCTGTGTTCAATCCTTAGTGCCAAAATAAAATAAAATAAAATAAATAAAATAGGCTAGGGATGTAATGTAGCTCAGTAGTGTGGTGGAGTGCTTGCCTAGTATGTGTGAGGCCCTGGGTTCTATCTCCAGTGAAACACATACACACACAGGATCAGTTTAGGATCAGTTACATGCTTGCAGTTTGGGGTTGTGCTTCACTCTTCATGTACAATTTTATTGAGCTCTTTCCTCTTCCTGTTGTTCCCCAAACTTTCCAAATCCAAAGGGTTCCCCCTCCTGCTCTTCTGTTTAGAAATCTAGAGCTTTAGTTTCTCTGCTCTGCCTTGTACTTCCTATGATCTGACTTGACTCTCCCTGTGCTCTTGGGATCCTAGTTCTCATGGTCTGATAACTTTTCCCATCTGTTGTCATTGCCACTTCTTCAGAGTAGCAGGAGAGAACAGAAGAAACAGTCAGGATTTCCTGTTTTCTGTCTGTATCTGGTACAGAGTCTAGGTTTGGGCTGCCATTGAGAATCCAGAAGGCAAGGAGATACCAGAAAGAAAAAATTAAAGCTGTCTATTTCATTTTATTTTGGGTTTTAGATTTTCTTTCTATTCTACCCATTGTGTGTAACATTTCAGAATCATCAGTTGTCCAGGGATTTTAATTGAAATAAGTGGGAAATATAAGGTGGAGTGGACTTAGTCCATCTCATTTGAAACCAGAAAGTTTTAACACTTTATTAAACACTTTGCTCAGAGAGGAACATGCTGGCATGGTGAGACACAGGTTCTCCACCCAAGAGATTAAGTGACTGGAGTGACAGGCCTTTAGGATCCCCAGTGGATGGGACTCTCCAGAGAAAGACCGTAGTGTTTTTGGTGTAGGATACTCTTATCTGTTCTTTTTTAATTTTTAAATTTAAACAAAATTCTTAGAATAGATAATACCTGTACATAATACCAAATTTGAAATATAACCAAGTGAAGAGTCCAGTCTTCCTCATTTACCTGTCTTCTAGACTGCAGTGACTTTCTCTAGAGGCAACTACTTCCCAGTTTCTTCTTATGTATCCTTACCAAAATATTCTTCATGTTAACAAGGAAGAATATGGATAAATGTGCACATAGTGGTGGTTTATTGCACACACTGTTCTATGCATTGCTTTTTCACTTAATATGTCCTGGAAAGCTGTCCATGTCAGCATTTATAGAAGGTCTTGTTCTTTTTAGCAGCTATGCAAAATACCATTGAATGGATATGTTATTTATATCATAAGTCCCTTATTGATGGGAATTATTAGTTACTAAATAAAGGTACATTTATTTGGGGCTGGAGCAGTGGCTTGGTGGTTGCGGCACTTGCCCCGCATGAGTGAGTACACGGGTTCAAATCCCAGCACCATGTACACACCAAAGTCTCAGAGCAACTAAAGCCACATGAAAAACGAAATAAAAAATTGTTTCTATCTTTCTCTCATTATCCCTCTCTCTTAAAAAAAGTTTATTCCATCAATTTTAATTGTTTGTTATTACAGAGAAGTTACATAGGATTTCTTTATACACACATTCGACATACGTAAGACTATATATGTAGAATAAATTCCTGGGTGTGGAATCATTGGGCTAAAGATGTACGCCCTTTTAAATTGCTAATATCATATTGATGTATTATTTCATATGACTGCAAATAATTCATCAACTTTTAAGCCTCATTGGGGAGGTTTAAAATAGAAATTTTAGTAATAGAAACTTTCATATTAAATTTTTTAACATTTTTTAAAATTCCAGTTAAAATCTAACTCTGGTTTTGCCAAGTCTTTTATCAAAATTATGTTTGGAAAAATGAAATGGATCAGTTGGCGTTTTCCTTCTTTCCTCCCCCTTCTAATTCTCATAAGAAACATGCCAAATGACTAATTAGAAAACAGCCAAAAGGGAAGGATATGACACTCAAGAGCATTCGGATGACCAATTAGGCAGTCAATTCCTAATCCTCAAATTTGGTTTGGATTAATTCTTTTCTTCTGAGGAACCTTTTATCATTCATGTGTTCTTAGCTACACAGCCATGTCTGTGTGAGTACAGAAGCAAGTGAAAGCTGTCATTTATTGCATTAGTGGTAGAAAAAGAAGCCTTATAAAAATAGCGATTTTTGGGCTGGAGCAGTGGCTCAGCAGTTTCGGCACTTGCCTTGCATGCACAGTGATGCTGGTTCGTACCTCAGCACCACGTACACAGCGAAGTGTCTGAGTAACAAAAGCCACATGAAAAACTAAATAAAATTGATTCTCTCTTTCTCTCTCCCTCTCACTGTCCCTCTATCTTTAAAAAAAAAAAAATGTGATCCCCCCCCCAACTCTGTATCTGCATATGTGATACAAAAAAAGTTTTACGCAGGGTCATAATGGTGAGCAGGCCTGCTGTTGAGGCATCAGGCTGGTGGCAGGATGGTATTCGAAAATGGTTTTATAATGCTTCATGATTCAGCAAACTAGGATTAATGCAAGATGATGCAATATATGAAGATGAAGATGTAAAAGAAGCCACAAGAAGGCTTCTTGGGAACCTTTATGATGATACGGATGTTTTGCATTTAGGCATCAGACCTTGCTAAAGAGCAGTGGACAAAATATGAAGAGGATAAATTCTATCTTGGGCCATGTATGAAAGAGGTTATTCAGAAAAGAAAAGAGAGAGAAGAATGAGAGAAGAAGTAATTATGTAGTTAAAAATCTATGGATGCAGATGTCCCCATAGCATTTTTTATGGCGGTTAAACCTGAAATGTATAATTTAAAAATTATTTGGTCTGCATATATATTGCTTTAAATAAATGTCTACTGTAAAAATTTTTGTGTAAAAAGGTGTCTTAATTAAGTATTTAATATTATGGAGACCAAAGCAATGTCAGTCAGGATTGTTTTGTGGTTTGTTATGTTTATTTGAAATCAAGGCTTTCTTGGACAAATTTTCAATACAGTGGGGCATTTTCCTGATAATAATTCTTTTAACACTAGTGATCAAAAGTCAGAACAGTTAAGTGCTTAAAATTTTCCAAGTTACAATTATAATTGTGTTGGTGTCTGCTTTAATTTTAGTAAATCTTAAATAAGCTATATAGTTAATCTGAATAAAGAAAGCGATTATTTTACAGTGAATGGTGAGCTCTTTCCAAGAGGGGATCCTTCTTAGGTAGACTGTTGAGTAGTGAAATTGGTTTTGGTGGCTCTTTAAATAGTCATCTTGTTTTAATTTTTCTTTATAGACCCCTGTATTATTTGAAAAATTGGGATGAGCATAAATACAATGCTATAAAGATACAAAAGAAAGAAAAACAGGAGCTGGAGTGGGTGGCTCAGAAGTTCCAGTGTTTGCCTGGCTTGCACGAGGATGCGCGTTTGTACCCCAGCACCATGTACACACTGAAGTGTTGGAGCAATGAAAACCACATGAAAAACTAAATAAAAAATGGATTCTCTCTTTCAAAAAGAAAAAAGAAAAACAGCTGTCTTGGAAGGCTGTGCATTTAATGCAAAGAGGCAATTATTGCTTGTTGTACTCTTGGAGTTTCTTGTTCCAATTTGCCTGCTGAACCTGTTCCCTATAAGCCTGATTTAAAAAAAAAAAGAAGAAAAAAAAAGGCTCTATAGGATCAGATGCTACTATGGAGTATACTGAGAAGGAGAAATATAACGGTTCTTCCAAAGTCTTGAGTAGTGCAGGCTTACTAGAAGATACATAGAGGTATTTGTCCTTGATCTTTCTTCAGATAATGACTTTATAGAGTAATGCAGTGGAGGAAACCTTAAGAAATTTTTTTATTGCTTAGATGATGTATTAATCCATTTTCTGTTGCTGTAATAAAATGTCTGAGGTTATGTAATTTGCAAAGAAAAAATTTATTTAGCTCATGGTTGTGGAAGTCTAAGATCATGGCACTGGCTTTTGATTGGTTCTGATGGGGGCCTAATGGTGGATGGCATCACAGTGGTTGGTGCGCATCCAGAAGAGATCACATGGGGAGAAAGGAAGCCAGAGAGATTCAGGGGTACTAAATTTTATCACATAATTTTCGCCACCCCATCACATAATTGGTTTATATCCTTTCATCACATGGTATAATTCTGTTCCTCACCCCACTTAAAAGGTAAACTGAGTGGCAGACGGATACCTGTTTTCTTCCGGTGCGCAGTAAGCCTGAGCCTAGAGTTCTCATCACTCATGCGTTGTCAGGATACTTCTGAAAGCTGATTTGTGAGGTTTGCTTTTAACACTGCAGTACTAATGGTGAACACATATTTTATTTGAGTGGTGTTGAGGATGGCACCCCATATAACAAAACCAATGATAGTGGCACGGAATCTTTGGACATAGAAGATTAAATTTTGTGAGTTTATCTTGTGCAACACTGTAGTAAATTTTCTCAAGTGTAATATTTTGACTACAATACACAGATCAATAACAACTAATATATCATCATTTTATTTCAGACTTGAAAAATATTTACTAAACTGATACGAAGAAATGTGTGTGATTTGGACTATTCAATTTTAATGTATATTCACAAGTATTCTGTGCATTCTAATCTTGCACCAAAGGCAGTTTAGTAATAAATGCTTTTAAAGTAATACTGGCGCAGTTGTTTTTAAGCATCACATAATGGTAGCATCCTGTGTTTTGTTTATTTGTTTTCAATATGTCTGGTGTGAAATCTGCGACAATTATACCGTGAAACATGGTAGACTTACTCTTCTCTTACAGATCACTCTCAGTGGGAGCTAACTTACTCCATGAGACCAGCATTAATTAATCCCTTTTAAGGGCAGTGTCCCCATGACCTAATAATTACTGTGCAGTAGGCCCCACCTCTTAAAGATTGCAGCCACATTGGAGGCTCATCTTCTAATACCTGAACCTTTGTGGGACACACTCCAACCATATCCAAATGATAGCAAATACTCTTCTACTTTTAAACTTCATAAAATTGGTGTGCTTTTCTTCTTAGCATATAAAACAAGTGTAGTCCTTGGAAACTTTAAACTTTCTGTAACACTTTGAGTCTAGAAATTCTCTTTTGAATACTGTTTCCTGAATTTCAATTTAGTGATCAGTTTTTGTGGTCAGTGTATACCTTTCCCAGTGGATGGCCAATAAATTCTTAAAATTTTAATTACTTTAAAAAAAAGTAGTGCTAATTTTCATTTAGCAATACAAAGTGCATTGTATTGGTGATCCTCTTTTATTTTTTTTTTTAATAAAGAGAGGAAAGAGAGAACTTTATTTTTTTCATCTGTCCTTTGTTTCTCCCACACTTAGTTGAGTATGTGGTGCTGGGGTTTGAACCCAGGTCCTTGCACATGCCAGGCAAATACTCGAACCACTGAGCCACCACTCCAGCCTGGTGATCCTCTTTTTAGATGATGAGCTGTCAAAAAATAATAGTTGAGGTTGGAGTGGAATGGTGGCTCAGCAATTCAAGCACATGGCTGGCATGCCCAAGGACCTGAGTTTGAACCCCAGCACCATGTACACAACTAAATGTTGGAGAAATGAAGGCCAGATGAAAAACTAAATAAAATTGATTCTTTTTCTCTCCGTTTCCCTTAACAAAACAAAACAATAGTTGGAGGGCTAGGGTTGTATCTCAGTGGTGGAACACTTGCCTAGCACATGTGATAGGTTCAATCCTCAGGACCACATAAAAATAAATAAAATAAAGGTATTTTGTCTGTGTACAACTAAAAATAATTTAAAAAATAGTAGAACTGGGTGTCTGGTGTTACCCATTAGCTGTGACGTGTTATGTAGAGTCTGTGCAGTTATTTGGCTGCGAACTAGTACATTGCTATATATTAGTGTGTTTTATATTAGTGAGGCCCTAAGCAACTTAGCAAGACCCTGTCTCAAAATAAAAAATAAAAAGGACTGGGGAAGTAGCTCAGTGGTAAAGTGTCCCTGGATTCAATCCCCAATACCAAATTTAATCAGCATATGGAAAGATTGAAGCAGTACAGATTTCTTTAGTTCTTTGTCATAAGCAGGAGTGTAAAGGAAAGAGCAAAGTCTCAGCCATAGCTTTAGGCCTTCTTAAGCAGGCCAGAGCCCAGACCAATAACGTGAGGGATTCAGGAGAGGCCAGAGTTGTATTACATAAGTAGAATGGCTGGAGAACCTTATTATCTCACCTGGAGGCATGGGAGGGGAGGAATGAGTCTTCATCTAGGAAAAAATGGGTATTTCTGTGTTTTGGGGTATTATTTCTCCCCATGGTACAGAAACATCTGACCTTGAATATGCCATAAAAATCCATTATCATCATTAATAGAACTATCATTACAATAGATTTACGTCACAACATGGTATAGTAAATGTGCTTTATTTGCTCTTTGTGAAAAGATGTGCCAGATAACACGATCCTATCCTTTGTCACAAATATTACAAATAGCCAGGTGCAGAGGCACATGCCTGTGATCCCAATGACTCCAGAGGCTGAGACAGGAGAATTGCAAGTTTGGGGCCAGCCTCAGCAAATTAGTGAAGCCCTAAGCAACTCAGTGAGACGCTGTCTCAAAATAAAAAAATTATAAAAAGGGCTGGGGATGTGGCTCAGTGGTTAAGTGCCCCTGGGTTCAATCCCCAGTACCCTCCCCAAAAGTGTTACAGATAAATTTTAATTAGATACATAGAGCTAATTTTTCTCTCTAACTTACCCTTAACTAGCATTAGGTTTTCTGTTTTTTTCTTTTCTTTTCTTTCTAAAGAGAGAGGTACAGTGAGAGAGAGAGAGAGAGGGAATGAATCAATTTTTATTTAGTTTTTTATGTGGTCTTCATTGCTCCAACACTTAGTTGTGTATGTGGTGCTGGGGTTTGAACCTGTGTCCTTGTGCATGCCAGGCAAGCTCTGGAACCACTGAACCACCGCTTCAGCCCCAGGTTTTGTTTTTTTTAAGCCAGCTTTTCTGTTTGTTTTTTCACCTTTATTTGGAATAATTTTAGGTTTATGGACAAATTGAAAAGGTAATATAAAGTTCCTGTATATGATATGCCTTACCAGTTTCCTCTAATATTAACGTATTCTCATGGTATATTTGTGAAAACTAAGAAACCACCATTGTTGTATTACTGTTAACCGAATTCTAAATGTTACTTGATTTTACCAGTTTTCACACTGGTGTTCTTTTTCTGTTCCAGGATCCAGTGCAGGGTACTACGTTACATTTAGTCATGTTTCCTTGGTCTTCTGGTCTGCGATGGTTTCTCAGCTTCCCTTGTTTTTTTACTCTTCACACCTTCGTAGGTGTGAAGAGTACTGGTGAGGTATTCTGTAGAATGTCCCTTAATTTAGGTGTGTTGGAAGTTTTTCTCATGCTAAGACTGGGGATATGGGTCTTTGGGAAGAATATCACAGAGATTAAGTGCCCTCCTTATCATGTATTGATATGGAATATGATTTTAGCATGATTTAACACTGGTGATGTTAACCTTTATAATTTAAGGTACTGTTTGCTGGGTTTCTATGCTGCTAAGTTTCTATTTATCCCTCTTCATCTGTAGTCTTTGTAAATAAGTCACTAAATCCAGCCTATACTTGGGAGGATGGGTGAAGATTAATTCTACCTCTTTAGGACATAGTATCCACTGATTTTGTTTGGAATTCTTCTGTAAAGGAACGTTTACCCCTGCCCATGTGTTTATATATCAGATAATTAACTTTTCTCTGTATGCACAAGTGTTTATTTTATACTTTGAATCACATGTGCTTGTATTATCTGACCCTGACCTGGTCTCACAGCCTTGCTTGTATATATTTCACTCTGACAGCCAGAAGCCTCTCTTTCACTGTCCCCCATGATAGATGGGGTTTCACTTATTTATTCAGACCCAAACACATGTAAAGCAAGTTCAGAATTGCTAATTTATAACTGTCCCATGAGCAGTGTATTTGTTGGAGTACAGCATTTGTGTATAGATCCCATTGTCTGTAGCCTTATGGTTGCTAGTCACAACACTGGTTTCCAAGGTTACTTAGGTCAGCTTCTTTTTTCCCCTACTTTTTTCAGTGAGTTTTTAGCTTAGATTTATAAAATGTGGAATTATTCTTCTTCCCTTAGCTTCAGTGAGTTTTTGGCTTAGATTTATAAAATGTGGAATTCTTCTTCTTTTTTTTAAATTTTATTTATTTATTTATTTTGGAGACAGGATCTACCTATGTTACTCAGGCTAGCCTTGGACTACAGGTGTGCACCATGCACCACCAAGCCCAGCTAATAGATTTTTTTGTCAAAGTCTATATTCTATCCTGGGATCCTCTGACAGTCATCCTGATTAACTTTTTAAAACTCTGTATACATTAAATTTCACTCTTTGCAAGATAAAGCTATAGAGTCACGTGTATACCACCCTAATAACATAAGAACCTTTTCATCACCCTAAAAATTTACCTGTGCTTCCCCTTGTGGTAAACTGCTGCCCACTGCAAAACCTGGTAACCACAAATTGTTTTTGATCCCTATAGTTTTTTTTTTTTAAAGAGAAAATTTTATTTAGTTTTTCATGTGGCTTTCATTGCTTTGTCACTTAGTTGTGTAATAACACTTAGTTGTGTACATGGTGCTGGGGTTCGAACCTGTGTACTCACACATGCTGAGCAAGCCCTATAACTGCTGAGCCACTACTCTAGCCTCAAAGACTTTGTTCTTCAAAGGAGTTTTCTACCTTATAGGAAAGGTAAGATTTTATAAGCATTAGTGTATGGCAGCATTTAGGATTAAGCTGGGTTAGGTTCTGGTTCTTTGTGTCTGGTGGCAGTGGTAATAGTAGCAGCAGTTGATTTGTGCCAGATCCTTAATTTATAAATGTGACAGAGTGATAACACTGAGAGGCCATTGTCATTAAAGAACAGTTAATTGCTTAACAGTTTATTGCTTAGAGAATGGGACAGCAATGCCACATGCCCCAGGGCCACAGAGGAAAGTGCCGTGTTTGGGTATGGAGGAAGAAGGAGTGAGGGGAAAGGAAGATGCAAAGCTCTTATCGTGTTTTTCTTGGAAAAGGCAAAACAGACATGGGAAACAGGTTAGGATTGGCTAATTTGATTAGTTTCAGCAGGCTTTGGTACACAAGGGTTATCCCTGGTTGTCTAATATCAACTTCTGGGTTGATTGAGGACAGGGGAAATAGTGGCTTGCTATGTGAGACATAGGTAATGGAGGTGGCTCAGAGTATAGACTGTGGATCTTGGAAAAATAAAAATAGTTTTGGTCATTAGTTTTGACTTGTGATCAATGATGCCAAATAGATAAATGCAGGGTGCAAGAAAACACAAAATAACAATACAGCCTTCCTACATAGTTTTTCCTACCTACCAGTTCAATAATTTAATTCAATACATTATTGGCTATCTACTTTGAAATAGGGGTACAAAAGTTTATGAAAGAAGTCTTTGCAGTCCGGGAGCTCATGATGTATCAGGTAAAACAGATTGCTTCATTCATTAAGTGAACATTTATTGAACATGTACCATGTTTTGGGTATTTGCTAGTCTCTGAAGAAAATAGGGTTTTAAACAAATGGGAAGTTCATAACTGAACAGAATTACTATTTAATATAGTCTCTCATTTTGCTTTGTATTTTCTCTCTCCCTCTATCCCCTTATGCCCTTCCCCCAAAGTCTACAGTTGTTTTCTGGATGTGCTTTTAAATTTAGAGAAGCATAAATTATGGATTTAAGTTTATTCAGTCATGAAAAAGATAAACAAAAATGTGTAATGGACAGATTTTACCCTCCCTCCCTCCATCCCCTTCTTCTCTTACTGGGGACTGAACCCTGCGTGCCTTACCACTGAGTCATATCCCCAGCCCTTTCCAGTTTTTATTTTGAGATAGGCTGGGATTATAGGCATGTACACCCCATGGACAAATTTGTTTGAAAGGTTCTGTGGCAGATATTTTTTTAAAACTTTAGTTAGATGCCCTGTTTTTTACTGTTGCTTCTACCAAGTAGTAATTGGGGATATTGCTAAAGAGTGGGGATACGGAGGCTGGAGCAGTGGCTCAGTGGTTACGGCACTTGCCTGGCATGCACGAATACACGGGTTCAATCCCCAGCACCCACATACACAACTAAGTGTCAGAGCAATGAAGGCCAAGTGAAAAAACTAAATAAAAATCAATTCTCTTTGTCTCTCTCTCACTGTCCTTCTCTCTCTCTCTTTTTTTTTTTTAAAGTGGGAATATGAGGGGCTATTGGGGAATATTAGAGGTTGTGAGGACAAAGATGGGACTAGGAGACCAAGAGACTTATTCTTGTGTTGATTTGTTAACATGTACATTAGAGGGCTTCCTCTCAAGCCTCAGTTTCCTTATTTAGAGAATTGGATTCGTGTTTGCAACTTGCTCTAGTTATCTTACATTGTCTTTAAAGAAATGAAATACAAATATTAGATTTAAAGTGCAGTATAAATGTAAAGTGTGTTCCAATGCCTTATATATAAAACCTTAGAAAGTATTGAGGGAATGAACACATATATCTCTTTTTTTTTTTGTTTCTGACATTGACTCCAAAATATGAGAACTGAGAGAAATTAATCTTCTTTTCTGAACTTCTCTAGCATTTTAAATTTATAACTATAATTCAGGAATTATGTACTTTCTTGCAATTCAATAATTGTTTTGAATGAGCTAATCTTGGCACTTCAAGGGCAGAAACTAAAAAGTACATATATTTACTGTCTCAAGTGTATTATAGGTAGTCATTTACCATTTGTTGATTGCTTAGTATTTGCTGAATGCTTAACATATCTAAATAAAACTTTTAGACATTTTAAAGCAGAATGTATACAGGCGAATAAGAAACTGTTGTATAGACCATTGGTTGGAGATGAATGGTCAAGTGGGTGAGGTCTTAAGAAATATTTTTAACTTGCGGTTTTTCACTGTGGTTATACATTTATCAGAGTTAAACAAGCGACGTGCAAACTTTGTTTAGAAGTGAGTCGTTGTATAGATTAACTCTTCAAGGTTGAGACTTCATGTTTGCAGAGCTCGTTGCCTCTGCAGAAGCAATCTCTTAAGGCTGCTAATGTCACTAATAACATAATCTATATAGATTGTCAGAGTTTTTTTTTTTTTTCCTAGACATAACTATTGTAGCAGAGGTTCTTTTTTCTTGGTAATTTGTGAAGGAAGTACAGGTTAAGCATCCACAATCTGAAATGCTTTAGGAAGTTCTGACATATTGCTCAAAAAGTTTCAGATTCCAGAGCATTTTTTGTTTTAGATATTTGGATTAGGGATGCTTAATCGGTAAATTCCTATGCAAATATTTCACAATCTCAAAACTGAAACACTTCTGATCCTACACATTTCATAAAAGGGATATTCATCCTGTGCAAGTGTCAGGTGCAAATGGTTGGACTCACAAAAGGTCTTAATCTCTACACTATTGACATTTTGAATATGGTAATTCTGTGTATGGGACTCTATTCTGTGCATTTGAAGATGCTTAGCAGCATCCCTGGCTCTACCACTAGATGCCAGTAATCACCCCTCCAAGTTGTGACACTCAAAAATGTTTCTAGACATTGCCAAATATCCCTGAGAGACAAAATTGCCCAACTGTACAACTGTTGGACTGGGTGAAATTAAGCTGCCTTAGACCTCTGGAAATTTATACCTTTTGTTTTGTGAGTATGTTATACCCTGTAGATTTTATTAGCAAGCAAGAATGGATGAGAGGACCTACATAATTGGTGTGATCTGTTACTTTCCAATTCAAGAGGCCTTCTAGGACTGAGAGGTTTTCACAGTCATTCCAAGAGATGTTGGTAAGCTTGGAATATACAGGATGTTCCCCATGACATACTCTTGGTAGAGCGCTGAGAGGTGAAAGCTAGGTCAAACAAGGTTTGAGCAAAGATCCTTGGAAAACTAGTGTAAGGGAGAGGAGAGAGAGGTGGAACTGGCTATGGTCAGGCTGTGCATCAAGGTTCTGTTCCTGATAGCTGTCTCTGTCCTCCTCTCCCCTAGTCTGTATAGTTCTCTGGTGGAAGAGGAAGGAGTGTCCAGGAAGATTACAATTATAAACTTTCATCATGCCTTGAATTTTTGTCTTCTTCATTTCTAAGCATGTCCTGGCCTATTTTCTTATCTCACTTTGCCTTGTTTTATTTAATTTTTTCACTTTAAAATAAATTGTGATAAAATATACATAATATAAAATTTATCATTTAAACCATTTTAAGTTATACTTGAGTGACATTAAGTATATGCATGATGCTGTGCAACAGTTGCCACCATCCATTCCTAGAGCTTTTTCATCATGCTTGTCTGAAACCCTATACCCATGAAGCAACAGCTCCCCACTGCCTCCCCATGCCACCCTGGCAACCACTGTTCTAGTTGCTATCTTATAAATTAGACTATTTTAGGAACCCCATGTAAAGACAAGTTGTACGGTATTTGGCTTTTTGTGACTGGTTTATTTTGCTTCACATAATGTCTTTAAGGTTCATGCATGTTGTAGCATGTGTCCGGATAAAACTCAATAATCTATTGGAAGCATATACCACATTTTGTTTATCTCTCCATGAACACTTTGGGTTGCTTCCACCTATTGGCTATTATGCATAATGCCATTTTAAAATGGCAAAAAATAACACTTCCTTCACAGGGGTATGCCAGCTTCTTGAAGAATGCTGGACCTTCGCTTAGGATAAGTTACACTTCCTCTTCTCACCTTTTTTGTGTCAGTTTTTTGCACTTTGGCTTATTTTACATCTTCTTCTTTGTAAAGGTCATCAGACCCAAACAAGGACTAATGTTTTGTTTGTTTTCCCCCTGCTAATTCAAGTTCATTCCAACACTGACATTTTATAATCAGTGTTCTCCAAACTGTTATTTTTTTCTTTTTCTTTTTAAAGAGAGAAGGACAGTGAGAGAGAGAGACAGAGAGAATCAATTTTTATTGAGTTTTTCACTTGACTCTTTTTGCTCTGACACTTAGTTGTGTACGTGGGTGCTGGGGTTTGAACACGTGTACCCGCGCATGCCGGGCAAGCAGCCATAACCGCTGAGCCACCGCTCCAGCCCCTGTTTATTTCTTTTCTTTTCTTTTCTTTCTTTCTTTTTTTTAAAGAAAGAAGGACAGTGAGAGAGAGAGAAGCAATTTTTTATTTAGTTTTTCATGTGGCTTTTGTTGCTCCGAGACTTCGTTGTGTACGTGGTGCTGGGATTCGAACCTGCACAAGCCAGGCAAGTAGAGTATAGAGCCACCGCTCCAGCCCCCCCCTGTTTGTTATTTCTAACACTAGTTAGAAATTTCTCCTGGAAATTTGAATTTTTCCTAACTTGCCTTATTTGTCCAAGTTTTTTTAATGGTTATAAGAGTCCCTCACTAAATCTCATTGTCACACTTTTTCCCTAAGATAGTTTGTTCTATAGGCTTGCAAATGACAGCTTGCTGTGCCCACAGCCTGAGGTCTCATCATCAAGGGTTTTGATTCCTCCATAATTCCCAAGACTATTGCTATCCTGAGGGCAAGTTCTAGATATACTTAGTGAATTTCATTGCTTTATTCCTTTGATTTTTACCTTTAAACACCTCAGCTCCCTCCCTCGGTTGGAAAGAAGACGTATTTTTGGCTGGCCCTTTTCTGTCTGTGCTGTGCCATCTGTCACAGGGGTCATTGCTCAGAGACTGATTCTTCCTGCTGGGAGCAGGTGGTCAAAACCAGTGGCTATTGAGAGGGTCAGTTGCAGGCATTGTACCAAAATGCCCACCAAGCTGTCTGTATGTGTACTTCTTATCCTGCAGAGGAATAAGAGAAAGTCTTAATTGGGGTGTATTAAAGAGGAAGAGATACAGATGAGGTCCTAATTTTTTTGTTTATCCTTTTGGTCTAGTCACATATCAACTGTCATGTGTTTTTGTCTCTCTGGATCCCAGGACCACTACCTGAAGCAGCGCACAAGGTACAAAGAAACAACATCAATTAAAATTATGTACAATATAAGTACTAAATCTGGTTCATTTCTTAAGACACTAGAGGTCATAATCTTGAGCTTTGCTTGAACAAAATAAAATACCCCTAAAGTCTTTTGATGACTTGGGTGATAACATTCCTGGTTTCAAAGTTTTATTTAAATTGACTGTGCTTCCAGTCACTTGGGATTCTGGGCCTGACTCACAGGAGAACCAGCCTAGTGCTGAGTCACTGAGCCAACTTCATTCATTGATCATGTGCTTGTGCACAGCTTGGTGGCAAGGTGGGAGAGAATTACTATTTTCAAATGTTCCTTCCTGAGGTAGCATGGTCCAGAAGTGAGCTGAGAGACAGGATGCTGGAGTTCTATTCTTGGCCCAGCTATGCACCTTCAGCAAAATATAGCCCTCTCCTCCAGGCCTTGCTGTGTTAGTATGGAAGGATCAGAGGGATAAGTAAAATCAGCAATATAGATAAGAACAGAAGAGGTTTCAAAAATGCCCCCCTCCAAGAGATGAATGAGGAAATAGTCTCTTAAATCCCTGCCCACTTGACTGGCCACCATTGTGTTGCTAGTACTTGCTCAAGTAGCTTGCCATGGCCTCCACTGGTAGAGTAGAGAAGATGCTCTCCCCAAAAGATAAACCTGGCATTCCTAGTCTTTGTTCTTTTTCAAACTTGTAATGCCTCTTTGCTGTAATACTCACTGCATGTACTTAAGCACAAATGATTTTTCTATGAAGTGGGGGAAACAGTTCAGAAAAACAGTCTGTAAAGTAAGTTAGGCCTGGGAATGTGATCTGGGTTACTGAAACCAGCTTGACCCAGAGTTCAAGCTTTGCTGGGGTTTGGTCCCTGGTTCCCTTCTAGCTTTAGTATTTGCATAGCACAGCTTTCACTTGCTGGCTTACTTATATGTCTAACCTATACTAGACATAACTGTACTTTTCACCACTTCTTTTTTTTTTTTTTCCAGGGCTGAGGACCGAACTCAGGGCCTTGTGCTTGCTAGGCAAGCACTCTGCCACTGAGCTAAATCCCCAGCCTCTCCTTTCACCCCTTCTGATCCCTAGAGAGGTAACTGCTTTCCTACCTAGGGCCCAAGTACTGTGTAGGCTCAAGGTTCATATCAGAATAGTTCTTTTCACTGATATCTGAACTCAGTGTTGGCATCTCTATACTTTGATAATAGAATTGTTTTAATTATGAAATGTTTTAAACATAAAGAAAAATACAGGGCTGGAGCGGTGGCTTGGTGGTTATGGTGCTTGCCTGGCATGTACAAGTACACAGGTTCAAACCCCAGCATCCACATACACAAGTGTCAGAGCAATGAAAGCCATGTGAAAAACTCAATAAAAATTGATTCTCTCTCTCTCTCTCTCTCACTGTCCTTCTTAAAAAAGAAAAAGAAAAATAGAGAATAATATATTTACATAGAGAATAATATATTTACTTTCTTGTAAATATATTATTCTCTATTTTTCTTTTTTTTTTTCTTTTTCTGAGAAAGAAGTAGTTATAGGAACATTTGAAGCCCCAAGGCACCATGTTCCCCTAGCCCTTTTAAAATACAAACCTTTTTTGTCCAAGGCTCAATGCAGAGTGCTCAACTTCCCTGAGGGTTTGCCTTCCATGACCTATACTCATTGCTTTGTTATATTGTTATGTTGTGTGCATGTATGAATATGTAACACAAATCTTACCATGTGTACCTTATAATGCACCAATAAAAATATGTTAAAAAAAGAGATGAGTATAAAGGTAGCTTTAGTTTATCTGTAAAGGCCTGTGTCACTCTCTGCTTTTTAAATACTTGAAATATGTTATAAAATGAGTCAATTATAATAAAAAGATTCAGAATGTATATGGAATTCCTTTTTTGGGAGGGTACTAGGGATTGAACCCAGAGGTGATTTACAACTGAACTGCATCCCCTGTCTTTTTATTTTTTTATTTTGAGATAATCTTGCTAAGTTGCTGAGGCTGGCCTCAAACTTGTGATCCTCCTGCTTTGGCCTCTTGAGTTGCTGGTTTTACAGGTGTGTACCACCATGCCTAGCTACTCTCCCAGTTTTTTAAAAAACAACACTTGGTTGTTGAAATGTATGTTGTGGTGCTAGGGTTTGGACCCAGGTGTTTGCACGCTAGTCAAGTACTTTGCCAGTGAGCCACCTATCCAGTCCCTCATGAGTGCTTTACTGTACTCTTTGCATTTAAAAAGTAGGCTTAATGGAAAAAATTATTAGAATTTTTAAAGCCAAAGAACATTGATATGTAAAATCATTTTAAGAAGAATAGTTCCAAAGACTGGCAGCATGGTTAGCAAATTAACTACTTCCAAATTAAAAGAAATTCTCATGGGGTTAGAAATAGACTGAATCAAACTGCAGAGAAATAAACTTGATTTATTATTATTTTTGGTTTGTCATATTCCTAAGACTTCCAGCATTTCACATGTTCATAGAAGAGACTTTTCTGCTTAAGATAACTTTAAAAAAAAACTACCCCCCAACCTGCTCCTAATCCTAGGTTATGAGAGTCTCTGATCCCTAGTCCTTCATGCTGTTGTGTTGGTGTACTGTAATTGGCTGGTAATCCATTTCTATTTAATGGAGTTTAACCTCCATAAGGATGGGATACAGATATTTTGTTTATTATTGAATTAATTCCCAGGACCTACCTAGCACAGTGCCTGGCTCATAGAAGGCACTGCTAAATAATTCTTAAATGAGTGAATGAAAGAAAAGGTCACAACTGAAGGAGGCATTCTGGAAGCTAAGTCGTTCAGTGGGGAACTTTAAACTAGGTTTCCACGCATGTTCAGGAAAGGTAATTGTGTTGAGTAATAAGATGTGAGTAACTCTCTCTGGAACTCTTAAGTGGAAAAATGAAAAGCCAGAGCTTTAAGTGCCAATGCCTTACTGGAAATAACGAACGAGGAAATGGGGAAGTGAAAAAAGTACACCCAGGATTGAGATAATGACTTTAAAAAGTTGTTGGTTCTCCTTCATTTGTTAAATGTTATTTTAAAATCTTTGTGGTATGATCTCCTCTTTCTCCTCTTTTTGGCCCTGGGGATTGAACCAGGGCTTCTTGCATGCTATGAGTATGTGCTCTGCCATTGAGCTACACTCTGAACTTCTGATTTAATATTGGATGAGTTTATCAGTATGGTTTTTAACATGCAGATAGAAGATGTAGAAGTCATGATTGTATAGCTCAGTGAATGCTCAGTAAATGGCAAACCGGAGGGCTCCTTCCACTTTCTAATCACTTCATTTCCGCATAAGTAACTGCTTTCATATTTTTTAATAATCCAGTTTTTATGGAATGACTCAACCTGCCATACCCCTATTCATATCAGTAGTAAGTCATCTTGTTGGGCCCAATTCAGTTGTTACCATCTTCCACCTGGTGATCTGAATGAAGGCATGACAAATTTAGCTCAAGGGCCTCCACCTTATTGATAACAAATGTCAGATTTCCAAAATCATCATTTAATTTTTTTTTTTTTAAAGAGAGGGACAGTGAGAAAAAAAGAATTAGTTTTATTTAGTTTTTCATTTGGCTTTTTCTGCTCTGACTCTTGCTATATATGTGGTGCCTGGGGTTCGAACCTGCATACCTGCACATGCCAGGCAAGCGCCATAACCATCAAGCCACCACTCTAGCCCCCATCATTTAATTTTTATCTTAGAGATCTTTGACTATGAATGTGTGGGAAGATGAAGAATGGAAATTCACTAATGTAGTTGATGTGAGCCCTGGTTCTCATGGATGGAAACTCTCAAAACAGTTCAGTGTATTATTTAAGAGATACTGAAGGGGCTGGAGCGGTGGCTCAGCGGTTTTGGCGCTTGCCTGGCAAGCACGAGGACCCGGGTTCAAACCCCATCACCACGTACACAACTGAGTATTGGAGCAACTAAGGCCATGTGAAAAACTAAATAAAGTTATTTCTCCCTTTCTCTGTCTCTCTCACTGTCCCTCTCTCTTTAAAAAAAAAAAAAAAAAAAGATACTGAAGTCAATTTGCTTCCCCAGTATGGCCATGGTCTTTCTTAAGAGAATAGCTGGATACCATTTGTTCATCTGTGCCATAAACATGCTGTGTTTTTTTGTGGGCCAGGCACGTGAAGGGTGCAGTGGTTAATGAGCTTTTTGCCCCTCAGGCACTGATAATCAAGCATGGAAAATGAAATTCTTAAACACAAAACTGTACTTTAAAGTCATGTTTTAGAAGTGATATAAAATATTGAGGGGAAGGGAGAGATTGTTTTTGATGGGGATGGGGGGTAGAAGCAGCTAGCCCAAGCAAGGATAGGCAAGAGTGTTTTAGGCAAAAGGAATGGCACAGCCGAAGTGTAGGAGTGGAAAAGTACAGTACAAGTGGGAATGATTTTGTGAAGCATGAGAAACAAGCAGAGAATGTCTATTAATAGGCTGAAAAGGGCCCTGAGCACTTAGGTAAGGATTTGAGACTTGATTAAACAAGCCACAGAGAATCTGAAGGCTTTTGAGTAGAAAGGTGCCATGCCTTTTCAACCTGTATTTCAAACCAGTTTCCAGTCGTAACACCAGTAGAAATTTATGTTTTGGCCCTACAGTTGCATGTGTTGTGCCAGCTTGGAGTATTAGTAGAGTTTTTTGTCATCAGTAAAGTGGTTACGTGAGGAGGGGAACTTTGAATATCTCAGAAAACTACAAGATGAAGTTTTGTTAATAATTACAAATGAGATTAGAAATACAGTTCTCATCTTACTACCACTGTGCTTGTACCATTTTAATGAGGATGAGAAACATCACACACACTGTATGGAAAAGCACAGAGATCAGAGTTCAATCCTGAGTTTAAGTCCTGGCCCTGGCTCTTTGTGATCCTGAGTAAGACACGTATCCTCTATAAGTCTATGATGATTAGGAGATTCTAGTTTGGAAGTTAAGAATGAAAGCATTATTAGCAGTTTTGGGATATGTGTTGGGTTAGTTGATATTTGGACATGGTTTTTTGGTTTTTGGGTTTTTTTTTTTTTAACAGGCATTGCTGACAATGTTCATGATGCCTCTGAAAAGATCAGAGCATGTCCACAGTACTTAAAGACAGTGTTTTAGTATAGTAAAAGCAATGGGGTAGAAAGCAGAAACACTGAATTGCAACACCTACCCTGCCACTTGGTGTAACTGAGATGCAACTTGGACATTGTAAGTTACCCTGCTTTTGTCTGAAGGCACTGTAAAAAACAAAAACAATAGAACCTTCCGTTCTCTCCCTTGCTCTTAATTCAGTTGGAAAAGTCTTTGTTGCTCCAACACTTAGTTGCGTATGTGGTGCTGGGGTTTGAACCCTGGTCCTCGTGCTTGCCAGGCAAGCGCCGAAACAGCTGAGCCACCGCTCTAGCCCTCAGTTGGAAAAGTCTTAATGAACAATGTAGATCTTTACCAGAGGTTTTTTTTTTTTTTTTTTTTTTAAGAGAGAGGGACAATGAAAGAGTGAGAATTAATTTTTATTTAGTTTTTCATATGGCCTTTGTTGCTTCAACACTTAGTTGTGTACATGGAGCTGGGGTTTGAACCTGCATCCTTCCACTAGCAAGGCAAGTGCCGGAACTGCCGAGCTAGTGTTCCAGCCCACCAGAGGATTCTTGAAGTGAATTAAACTACTAGCCACCTTAAAGAGTACTTTAATACAGAATACCTTTATTTTATTTATTGTTTATGTGGTGCTAAGGATCAAACCCAGTGCCTCACATGTGCTAGGTAAGCACTTGGCCACTGAGCTACAACCCAAGCCCATGAGAGTACATTTTAACCCGCTATTCCTTCTCTTCTTGCCCTAAACCTCCCAGCCATCTCCTGAACCATGCTGTCTAGCATTAGGTGCATTCCTAGATTTTTCCCTGCTGTGCTCTGCTATAATTATCAGTATTATTATTAGAGTTTTCCTCTTTCTCTTCCTACCCATTGTCCTCTTCAGCTATCTCAATAGGAAAGGAATTCTCCCTTTGAAGAAAATGGATAGGAGACCACTTAATCCCTGTGTTACTGGCTGTTTGATACAAGACAGGTTAGTTCACCTCTTTAACCCCAAACACCTTTTCTGTGAAGTTTGGATCTAGCAATATTTGTTTCTTTAAACTCACAAGTGAGGATGAGATGAGGTTAAGGATAAGAAAATGCTCTGTAAATGTTAGAGCACTATGCAAATATGAGGTTGCATTAATTTGTAGCCTCAGTAACTGCCAAGTTTGTCAATCTGTCAGCTCAGTCTCCTAAAATCCTAACGACTAAAATCTTGTTCAGGAAAGAGATTTTGTTTTTAATCGTGGCCATCCACACTGGATTGCCTGCTGCTCTGATTTCTTAGGAGTGCATAACTGTTCTATAGTGTATTTTATGTTTATATTTGTATAACACTTGACTGTGTGTGTGTGTTTGTACACCAGGGATTGAAACAGTGGCTCTTAACCATTGAGCCACATCACCAGCCCTTTTTATTTTATTTTTGAGACAGGGTCTTGCTAAGTTTCTTAGGGCCTCAGCTTCCTGAGCTGCTGGGCAGTTTTTGACAAATATTCTGTCATTTGCTCCTCACAGTAACCGAGGAGGAAGATGAATCTTTGCCCTTATGGTATGCCTCAGGCCTCCCTATTGTTTAGGTTTCCCCCTGTAGGCACCTTGAGTACCTTAGCAGCTACTTGGGTGACCCATCTCCCCCTGTACAACCTCACAGAAGTGTGAGCAGTGCTTCTGAATTTGTCATAGGATATCCTTTAGCAACCATCTCTTGGATTTGCCCTTCAGTCCGTTAGTGATAATTTAGCAAGAGCAAAACCTATACAGACCTGGGGCAGCCTTTGTGGCGTCTGGATGCAGACCTCAGACACACTGAAGGCGAGATGGCCTTGCAGATTTTGATGTGGAGCTCCTTGCTGCTTTCATGCCAATGGTTTGGCCCAGTCTCATTATCATTTTTTTTTTTTCAGCCAGTGAAGCGACCTGTGTGTTACTTGAGTAGAACTCTGAGCAAGTGATCAGCTGATTGTCATTAAAAGTTTTCATTCTCTTTATATATAAGAGCCCCTTTGGAGTAGACAAGTACTTGATCTTCATCATTATCAGTGCTATTTGGGTGTAGAAAAAATATGGGTTTTGGACAGAGGCTGCTTCTGGTATGACCTTGGGAACTCATAGTTTTTCTTGCCTTCAATTGTAACATGAAGGTGCCAGCACTTAGATTTTTCTGAGGATTAAAGATAATGTTTATAAAATGTCTGATGAAACATAATTCTCACAGATTTTTCACCAGCTTTTCAGACTCCTAACTTTCATGTGATTTTTTATGTCCATTTCAAGATGATGTTATTAATAATCAGCCTTAGATCTATTGTCTAAGAGTTGCATATTGAAGTCTGGAGTTGAAAAACTCAGGTTTTTAAACTATTTTTTATAATAGTGATGCCAGTTTTGTGGATGTTGGGTTCATGTCCTCTCAGAGTTAAAGAATGAAACTGAGGGACACCAAGGCAAGTGTAGTAGGCAGACTTTATTTTCTAAAAAGTAAAGCATAGGGAAAAGAGCACTCTTCCCCCAGAGTGGGAGAAGGGGATAGAGCTGAATAGGCAGCTAGATTTGCCCTTTTTATAGGAAGTGCAATTGATCATCCTCTCCCTTCCCCAAAACCTAGGGGGTGAGAAATTCTGGTTGGGTTCAGCCTTGGGTTTGCACCTCAGGCATCAATAGAAAGAATGTGGCAGCTTGCTTAGCAGACGGGAGTGTTTGCATTTGAGACCACCTTGCCAGACCCTTTTCATTAGCATTGGGGGATGTCAAATTGATCTTAAAGGGGGAAAAAAACCGTTTTTCCCTCGGTTGACTCCAGCATTCTAACTATTCTGACTGGCTTTTTCCCTGTCTCAGTGTCATCCTGACACTGTTAGAATGTCTTCAGGCTTTCTGAGAGGGGTGAGGTGGACTTGAGGCTTGGTCCCTGCTTCAACCAGAACAGAAATACTTTTGTTTGTATTGTATATTGACGTTTCGTGTAAGATTTCATGGTTGTGTTAAGGGTCAATTGAATAGTACTGGACTTTTGTTTTATCCTCTGCGTAAGGAAAGAGGCAAAATGAAGAAAAGAGAGAGATTGAACATTAACACAGATCTATTCAGGGAAAACCTGCAGAGGGGGACCCAGTAGAGTGTGGGACCCACCTGCCACTATATAGCCTGGGGTGGATATAGAGGGAATGAGGGGGGAGGGAGGGCTAAGGTTGGAGTCTTCTGGTTAAAACAGGAGTTTCGGTGGAGTGTGATTTTTCTGGTAAGGGCTCAAATCAGTATATTTTGAAACAGTGAATAGGGGGTTTGCTGTCTGGCTCACATGGAGATTTCTGGTAATTTTCCATATCCATCATTTCAGACTCTCAGGGAATCTGATGAGTTGGGTCGATGCTATCAAGGTTTTATCCAATTAGTGGGTAAACAGACGTAAGTATTAATTCTGCCTAGGAAGGATATTCCCTGATTATAATTGAAAGAGCTAGAGGTGATAGGAGATAACTTGCTTTAGCTGGAGGCAGGGTCTTTTAGGGAAATTTTAGTAGGAGTGTGGTGGGTGGTTGCAGTGGGCTTAGAGATACCATACTGTGGTTTATACCTCAGAGAGGAGAGCTGATGAGTGTTAGAGGGGAAGGAAATGGCATAAGAGGATAAAGGAGTGGGGTGGGAGGCTAAGGTGTGTGTTAAAATGAATGGAGGCATTGAGTTTGGTTAGAATTGCCAAGAATAGGAGTTGGTCATCTCTGTGCGAGAAGGCCACTCTTGGGGATGTGTGAGAGTATCTTGGCTCCTTTAGCCTTCCTCTTCCAGTGGTTCTATCTGCCAGGATGGGTCAGGGTCTTGCTGACCACATGTGGCTTCCGTTGGAAGCATCAGGGGCATTTCCATTTCCAATGACTCTTCTCTTTGCAGACTGTGCACCAGATGTGCATACAGAAGTCCCATTGTTCCCTGAGTTTTGTCTAACCAAACAGGGCAAGGGCCAAAATATTGACTTTTTCCTTAACCCTTTAAAACTATCCAGCAGGCCAGTTTCAGTTGTCTTAAAGTGGGAATACTGGGCTTTAATTTTAATGTGTACAGTTTTATAGTTACCCCTTTTAATTTTGGTCAGTAACAGTACTTAAAGTTAGTATTATATTTTATCTGTCTTGTAGGTGATGGTATGTCTTAACTCAGATTTTTCTGTTAGAAGTAGTACTTCTGCCAAACACTAATAGGCAACAGTTTTAAAGTTTTACAAGGAAAATACAAAATGGAATTAACAAGAGTAGAAACATATTCAGTTTGTATAACAGCTATGAACCAAGAAATATAATTTTATATACCCTTTTTATTTTGAGATTACAGTAAGGTTTACAACAAAAATCTATCTTTTGAACTTAACTTTAAATATACTTATTTCTAGACTGCTTTGGAACCATGAGGTGAGAGAGGCAGAGTCTTAACTCAGGAGAGGCAGGGCTCTTAAAAAATATCAAGTGTTTTATTTCTGAAGCTGATCTTTGCCTCTTAAAAGTATCATCCTATAAATTTATTATGTATTATTTCCCAAGTCTATTTGAATATTCATTTAGGAAACAGTGTTAATTGTCAAAAGAAGACTTAGTCAAAGCAAAGAGATACAAGCCAGGCTTTCAAATGGCAGTGTGCCCCTTCTATGTCAGATAAAATATATAATAGAGAGCACTTTTTGGTTACCTTGCCTGTAAACTTACATAAACTTTCATTGTACATAAAATTTAGACAAAGTTTGCACACTTACTTGACCTTAAGAGAAATCTTAAATACTTTAACTGATTGTGCCGGATATATTCAACTTAATCACACACAGACCTTTTTTTTTTTTTTTTTAAAGGGGGATAGAAAGAGAAGGAGAATTAATTTCATTTAGTTTTTCATGTGGCTTTCGTTGCTCCAACATTTAATTATGTATGTGGTGCTGGGGTTCAAACCTGAGTCCTTGTGCATTCCAGGTAAGCATTGTAACCGCCAAACCACCACTCCAGCCCCACACACAGACTTTTGAGATTTACCCTTCCCAACCTTCATTCTAATTTCCATACCAAAGTATATTTCCATACCTATAACCTTTTATATCTCTTTCCTCCTTGCTTACAATCCTTATAAAATGTCTGACTCTTAATAAGATCAAATATTTTATGCTATTTGTAGTACTTTAATTGAAACACAGCTGAAACCTTTTGTACTCTTTATATACAGAATTACACCTGTTAAAATTTTAACTCTTATTAATCTTGTTTTTGGTTAAGACCCAGAAACAAAACAATCTTAAACTCCTTTTACTATTTACCAACAATTTATATAAAAGCACATTTAAAAGAATCAAGTAGTGTTTCTTGAGATAAACAAAAGGTATTCAGATATAGCCTGTCCTGCACTTACAGTTTTACTGGGAATCCCAGAGATGTTTGTTCCACCCAGGTCCACTTCAACTTTTGACTGACAGCAGGATGACATTAGACTTTCACGTCCTTACTACCATAGTAATTCTAGGTCACTTTGGTCTATGCTAACCGGTTCTCATTGGGTTCTGGTGAGGAGGAATCATCCTTATCTCCCTGAGTTTCAGGAGCTGGTCAAAAAAGTCTTCTCCTTCAGGGTACCTTGGGTTCCTCCTATTAATATTATTTGGGGCCAGCATTTCCTTTGCAGATAACTGGTAGTTTGCTGAGGAATGTGACATAGCTTGCTTCCCTGTAGAAAATTGCCTTTTGGAAAAGAAAGCACGTGGGGTCAGTCAGCACAGTAGGCCCATTTGATAGACTTCTTCTCTTATCCTAGTGTTCCCACCATTTACATCTGTCTGTCCTCTAACACACGGGGATGTTGCTATAAGACAGAAAAAGAGAAAGAAGTGATTCACCTCATGGGTAGAGATGGGTAGGACTTTGACTTAGAAGTCCTTTGATCGTGCTAAGAAGCTACCGCAGCCTGTTATCCAAGGAGCTGTTGAGGCCCTTCCTCTACCATAAGGTGAGAAGCCATGAAAGGAGATTAAAGTGGAGATGGAACTTTGGTGTGCGATGGATTGGCTTTCGGCCATCTCTAGAGACCCTGAATTTACACCAGGGACTAGCCCTGGCCAGAGAATTAGGGTGCTTCTAAGGGAGACCTCAGTTTCTTGATCAAATGGATTGCCATGAAAGGAAACTGAAGCAAGATCAGATTAACATGCTCTCTGCTAAGGCAGAGAACAATTGATAAGTCTCACTCCAGCAAAGCCTTTCCCCCGAGTCTTAAGTTTGGCAGCCATGTGGCTGACAGGGTCCTGGTATTTTTGATAGAAGGAGAGTGTCCAAAATAGAGCAGAGAACTGGAAGAAAAATGATAGAACAATTGTCTGTTTTACTCACCCTTCTGAAGATCCTGGGTAAATCCCTGTAAATGTAATGTAGATCATGGCTGGGTGGGTTCTGTTTTGTAAGTTTGGGGAATGAAATCTGTGGACACAGGACCAGACAAAGCAAAGTAACAGGATTTATGGTAACAGAAGGAAGCAGAACTCCCAAAGAGGGAGGAGTTTTTCATTGAAGAGAAGAATGTGAAAAGTTGAACAGTTTGGACAGAGAGAAAGTCTGGAGTAGAGGTAGCAGGCCTGGGCCTGGACATAGGGAACCTCAAACCATTTGCCCTTGCAGCAGAGATTTTTTAAAGATCTGTGTGAATTTGTAAGTCAAATGTGCCATTTTTAGGCCAGTGCCTGTTACTGTTCAGCTTGTAATATCAGTCTTTCAGGTTTAACTATGTCTTGGGAGACCCAGTTTCTAGATAGGTTTGGGAAGGTACCCCAAGGGGTACCTTCTCATGGAAGCTTTGGTGGGAACTGGCCCATGCTGGACAAAATGGATTGAGGAGGGCCCCCAAGCCTCCAGTGGAGAGAAAGCCACGAATTCAGAAAAGTCAGAAGGAATCACTCATCCAATAGGTTATGGCCAGTGGTGGATGTGATGTCCAGCATCCTCAGTCACTGCAACCTCACTGGACTGGACCCCATATACTTACTACCCCAACAGCGGCCACCCCCCTTGGTTCATCTGAAACCACATGAGTGAAGTCATTGGAGTAACGTACAACCGAATGCACTTACAGCTGCCTCCCTATCAACAAACCAACTCCTGAGCCTTCCCCTCTCCTACAGCACCCCATAAACAGTAGGAAGTAGCCAGATGGAAGTCAGTGTCCTATATCACCAAAAAGGTTGGGATGTTAGGTTGATTCCAGGCAGCTGGATGAGGCATCAGGCAGTGTACATGCACCTGAAAGGAACTGATCAGATGCTGGCAAACAAGCCCCAGTGGCATCTCTTAATCCCCTGATGATTGACTGGTAACTCCCATCAATCTCTGAAGGACCTCCTCTACCCACCTCAGATAAAGTTCAACCCAGCCGGAGTCTTGGAAGAAGGGTGCTCCCACTTCCCTTATCTGCCCTCACTCTGCCAGTCCAGTGAATTTGCCCCCAAGAGCTCTGGATCCCAATAAAAGCTTCACTTAGCTGAAGCACCAGAGAGAGGTGGGAGACACAGGGGTGTGGAGTGGGGAAGAGGGGAGAGGGAGGTGAGAGAGGGGAGCACGCACACACACACTGGGTTGAGGTCAAGGGAAGGCCTAGAGGAGCTACCCTTGTTGGGAACCGTGAAACACTGGTCCCAGTTCAGACCATTTGCCATTTTGTTGTAGGAAGTTATGAAGATATGTATTTATGGATCAAAGGTCCCAAATTCCAAATTTGGGCCATTGAGTAATGGAGAGGTGTGACAGAGGTGACAGGAGAAAACAAAGTGTCCTGCATTTATTCCTTGCCACCCAGTGATACAGCTGGATCACCTGAGCAAGTGGACATCCCCAATTCCAAGGTGAGGACCCCCTGGGGTCCATAAATGAGCGAGTCTTAGCAGGGCACCCAGAGTCTTACCTCTCTGGTGAAATGATCAGCATGACCGATGTTGCATGTGGGACAAAATGGAGAATAAGTCGGTGATCTGGAGGTCTGGCCAGACAGAAAGAGGGGAGAGACAAGAATGAGGTTTCCAGAGGACACCAATAAAGAGCTCAGAAAAACTTGCTCTATTCACATAGTAATGAGGCTGCAAAAATCTCACCTTGGGAGGGCTGCCATTTAGCTGTAGTGAACTTGGAGGGTGCGAATCTCAAATCTTAGATGAAGGGGAAATAAAGAAGGATAGATGAAGAATAAGGCAGAAGAGGAGGGAGGAGAACAGGAGGGAGTGTAAAAGCTCCATCTTCCTGACCTGGGTTTCAGCACCATTATGTAAGGAAAGAGGCGAATGAAGGAAAGAGAGGAGAGTGGGCAGCTCAATAGTAACACAGGTGTATTCAAGGAAAAAACTGGTGGGGGGACCCAGTGGAGTCCGGGACCTACCTGCCATTTATACCCTGGGGTAGATATAGAGGGAATGAAGAGGGAGGGAGCCAAAGTTCGAGTTTTCTGAATAAAACAGGAGTTCCGGTCGGGCCAAGTCAGTAGGTTTTGAAACAGTGAGTGGGGGTTTTGCTGTCTGGCTTACATGAGAGATTTCTGGTAATTTTCAATATCCTTTACTCTGTGCATGTTCATTCCTTTATTCAGTACAGGATTATTTGACAATTAGTTTTGAGTCGGGCCATCTTTCTTTTAGATTTAAGCCTCTGTGCTTAGAACCTTAGAATCCCCTAAGAGAAGCTAACTTTGTTTAATCTGTCAGTTCTGGACAGCTAACTAATTTTATGGATTCAGCGTTGTCCCTTTGTTTTATAAAAGACATAAGGAAAGGGAAAGAGTATTGATAACAAGAAGTATAGTGAAGTAGTTAGGAGAACAAAGACCCTGAAGCCAAAAGGCTGGGTTTAAATACCACTATGTGTCCTTGAACAAATGACCTAACTTCTTTGTTTCTCAGTTTTCTCATCAATAATATAGGATACTAACAATAAATACCTTAAAAGATTGTTGGAAGAAGCAAAAGAATTCTATATAAAGCTATTAGGTGCCTAGCATGTGGTTAGTACTCCATATTAACTGCTATTTTTGGAAGTATTATCATTAATAAGATCTACTTCAGGTGGGTGTAGTGGGGACATCTGTAATCCCAGCAACTTGGGAGGCTGAGGCAGGAGGATCGCAAGTTCAAGGCCAGCCTCAACAACTTAGTGAGACCCTGTCTCAAGAAAAATAAAAGGGGTGGGGGGCTAGGGATGTGACTCACTCAGTGGTTAAACACCCCTGGATTCAAACCCTGGTACCAAAAAATAGAGACCTACTTCATGTATATCATCTCATGAAACCCTCAAATGAAGAAATGGAGGCTCCATAACTTTAATTTACCCACGATTGTTCAGCTGATAAATTGCAGAGCTGGCTATATGAATCATTTTACCTACCTCCCAAACAAAACCAGGTTTGGGTAGGTGCATTGATTCATGAAGGGCCACACAGCTGGTCACTAACAATATCTGAGTGTAATATTGGTTTCTCAGTCATGGCCTAAAATTGTTTTTTTAGGGGTACATTAGAGATCTTGATCTTATGTCTTAAGTGTGTGTGTGTGTGTGTGTGTATGTATGTATGTATGTATCTCAAAGGTAATGTCAGCCATCCCAAACCATTATTTTTGTTGGAAATTGTCAGGCCTGGTAGAGCACCTGGACTAGGGTCTTGTTAATAGTGGAAGGCAGAAACCTCATTATACTCATTATCATCAAGTGACATATTTTTGAGGATGGCAAAGATAAGGCCAACTGCAAAATCTTGTGACTTAATCTCCGAATTCTGTATGCTATGCAAAAACTATATTCAGATCCAAATAATATGGCCCTGTGCTATTCCCAATTTTATCATGGTTCCTACCTTCATCAGTTGTAGAACTAGCAGGAGTTTCCACCATATCTATCTATCTCTCTCTCTCTCTCTGTCTCAAGAAGGAAATCATCTTCATTCCTCAGTTGAACTTAGCAAGTCTGCAGTAAGTTTGTATATAGTTTATAATATAGAAGAGAGTATGTACTATGTGCCAGCTGGTCATTTGTACACATGCTATCTTGACACCCCTTAATTACCTATTATACCCACTTTTGGAGTTTTTTTTTTTTTTAAGAGGTGGCGGGGGCGGGGGGAGAGAGAGAGAATCAACTTCAGTTTTTCAGTTGGCCTTTGTTTCTCCAACACTTAGTTGTGTATGTGGTGCTTAAGTTCAAACCCTGGTCCTTGTACTTGCCAGGCAAGTTCTCCAACCGTTGAGCCAGTGCTCCAATCTATGTTTGGTTTTTTTTTTTGGTATCAACTGAAAAGTGAACATTTATAGATGGCATAAATGTTGCCCATCAAAAATTTATTCCCATGATGATTTCATCTTTGTTCAACAGGATTTATGCAGTTATCTAAAGAAATTTATTTAAATTTTGTTTATTTTATAGAGATTGATGGAATGGAAGAATGAAAGTGGTGGCTTAAGAGGTATCAACTAGTATTTACTGCACACTGTCTGCTTGTTAAACACTGTATGAAGCTCTGTACTTTCTCATTTAAGTAGATCATTATATAGTGGAGGAAAAACTTAGTCTTTGGATTTTCATCAGAAGCACTAAATCTTTAACCCAAATCATACACTTAGTGGATTTAAGCTGATTAATTATATCTGATTGTAAAGGCAAAGAATAATGTAAAATGAGAGAAGATGCATGAATTTTTTCGTATTAGTTACAATTATGAATTTCATCATTTTTCAGTGTTTACCCCCTTCCTTTCTTAAAAGAGAGAGATAATCTTTTTCCTGTTCCTACCAGGCCCAGTAAGTGCTGATGGGAGAATATGTGAAGTCAAAGTTTTTTTATTCAGGCAGAAGAATATCAGGTTGTAGAGTAATACCTTGAAGACTGTCTTTGGATACTTGAGATAAAATACAGCTTCCTAAATATTTTGATCCTCTTAGAAGCATAAGCACCTATTAATTGACATTTCTTTTCTAGGTATTAAATCTGTGCTAGTACTTTCCTGGAAAACATGGAACCAGAGAAATGTAAAATAAGGGAATGTCTACTGTCATTATATAGGGAAAAAAGGTCTGGGACCAAATGGATGGAAAGCCTCAATATTACCATGAAATGATGGAAAATTGAGGGTGAAATCTAATGTGCATTTTGATATTAAGGCAAAAAGAAGTAGACAACCACTTATCACAAAAATGAAATCCTTTTCTTCTAGATTCATTAGTGCTCAGCAGGTTTTCTTTTCCTTTAGGATTTTTCAGAGCTTTTAATAATGATAAGTGTTATTTTTCTGGGATTGGTATTCCCAAGAACACATTACTAAATATTGCATTAATCTTTGAGATGCCACTAACAGGAACGAAATTAATGAGTATAATTCTATCTTACAAAAATCACTGTTAGAGCAGATGGACTGAAATGGAGTGAAACTAAAGGCAGTAAGACTAGTTAGATGGTTGCTATTATAATATTACAAGAAGTGATAAGAGACTATGGTGGGGATAGGCAGGCTTTTTCTGGAAAGGGTCAGATGGTTAATACATGCCTGGGCCATATATTCTCTGTTGGAACTACTTGACTATACCAGTATAGCACAAAAGCAGCCATAAACAGTAAACAAATGTATGTGGTGCATTCCAATAAAAATTGATTTACAGAATTCTGGTATGGGACGATGAAAAAGTTCTGGTTCTCCCCCTCCCCCGCTGCCACCTCTGGTGCTAATGGTTATACAATTCGAAGTTACTTAATGCCACAGAACTTTAGACTTTTTTTGTTTTTTTTTTTTAAGAGAGAGAGGACAGTGAGAGAAAGAGAGAAAGAAAGGTCAATTTTGTTTAGTTTTTCATGTGTCCTTTGTTGCTCTGACACTTTGTTGTGTTTGTGGTGCTGGAGTTCAAACCCACACATGCCAAGCAAGCACCATAACCACTGAGCTGCCACTCCACCCCAACTTTTGATTTTTAAATGACTAAAATGATAGTTTTATATCATGCATATTTTACCACAATACGAGAAAACTGTATGGAAGAAAATGAAACTCTTTTCAGTTTTACAGCAATGAGCCAGTAAAATTGTTTGCATAATTTGAATTGAAGTGACAAGTGAAAAATGAGAATGAGGAGCTGGAACAGTGGCTCAGCAGTTAAAGCGCTTACCTGGCATGCGCAAGGGCCTGGGTTCGAACTCCAGCACTACATAACTAAGTGTCAGAGAAAAAAACCAGATGAAAAAATAAATAGAATTGATACTCTCTTTCCATCTCCCTCCCTTCCTCTCTCTCCCTCTCCCTTCCTTTCTCTCTCACCTTAAAAAAGAAAAAAAGAAAAATGAAAATGTTGTGGAGGCAATGATTGCGTCTGTAAAGGGTTAACTGTGTAATGTAGAGGGACAGCTCTTGTGCCTTGTGGAAGACATAAACATAGGAAGCAAGTTAAATTTTAAGAAAAGAAAACTGGGGAGGTGTGGGTAAGATAGGAGTATGGAGTGTAGTATACTTGGTCTTTGAACTTTGGCCTACTTCTTGTGGAGACTAAAGAGATGTTTTTCTGGCAATGGTTTCAGGTCTCCTTATGGATTGTTCTTGAACCATGAGAGATGAAATTGCAGCAGCAGTTTTCTTTGTTACAAGACTGGTGAAAGAACATGAAAAACTGAGTAAGCAGCAAATAGAAAACTTTGCAGAAAAGCTGATGACAATCTTGTTTGAAACATAGAGAGGTCACTGGTACCCTGGTTGCCCTTCTAAAGGAAAAGCCTTCAGGTTGAAAACTTAAAACGGCCCTTTCAAGCTTGGTTCCACATTCCCCACAAAAAGAACGTGCTGGATGGGCATGAGGGCCTCCCAGGGAGCATGCATCGTGCCTTGCATAAAAACCCTAAGTATCACAGGCCTGCTGCTCAATGGGTGGACAGGTACCACTGGGTCAACACATGACGGTAACACGGTGGCCAGGTGTGTGGTGGGACAGAGCTCAGACGAGCTTTTTTATTTCTTTTTTTTCACCCTAAAAGGAAGGAGAGCTTAAGGTTTAAAGTTGAGAGCCCTATGAAACATAAAAAATTACCACATCAAGGACTGTAGTGCATAATGGTGAATCCTCACATACAGATCCCAACTCTGTTTTTAGGTATACTTTTCTTTTTTAATACATTGCACTTTATTAAAATTGAATACTTTTGTTCTGAAAAGGAAAATGAAGAAAAGCCACACAGAGGAAATATTTGCAGATCACATTTTAACCAAGATTTATAACGAGAATAAATTTTAAAAACCCTCAAAATTCAATGAGAAAATAACCATATAACAAAATGACAAAAATTCTGAACGCTTTACCTAGAAAATATGAAAATAGCAATAAAGGAGATGTAAATTAGGCAGACAAAAATTAAAACTACAGTGATAATTGTAACAATGTACCACACTGTTGCAGAATGTTAATATTGCATATGTTGGGGAAGGAGGTATATGGGGAACTTCTGTATTTTTAGTTGTACTTTTAATTCTTAATTTTATATGAAGTTTTAGGTAAAACCAGTAACTGTATTCAATATGGTAACAGAATGAAGATATTAACCTGTGATAACATTCAATGAATTATGAAAATTAGGTTTAAACAAATGTTTTTTAAAAAAGAAAACTAGTAATGGGGGGTGGTTAGGTGACAAAACAAAGAACAGCTTTGACTTGTGTTATCTACAGAGCCAGGGAGATGGAAGTCTAATGACAATTGGGCTGTATGCTGGGAAAGTAGATATAAGAGTAACTTCGTAGTTTTACGGTGTCTTAGTTACCTTTCTTTCACTATAGCAAAATAAGAATTTTTTTTTTTTTTGAGATGGTGTCTTGCTATGTTGTTCAGACTGACTTCAACCTCACTGTCCTCCTGCCTCAGCCTCCCAAGTAGTTGGGTTTATTGATGTGTGCTGCTGCACCTGGCTCTGCCTCTGCCTCATAGTTTTCAGTGTTCAGTACATGACCTATTCGCTCTGTTGCTTTGGGCCTGAGGTGAATTATTATACCATGACAGGAGCATGTGGCAGAGCAGGACCAGCTACTTTGTGGCTGGGAAGCAAATGAGAAAGAGAAGGGGTCAGGGTCCTACCATCACCTTCAGGGGTCTACCCCCAACGACCCCACTAGGCCACACCTGAATGGGTTCCACCATCTTCCAGTAATACTACCTGAGGGACAAAGCCTTCAACACATGGGCCTATGGGAGACACATAAGACCCAAATTGTAGCTTATAGATATACAAATAAGATAGAAACCTATCTTCATTTTGGGCTTGTGGGACCTTCTCTGAAAAACTTCTAGATCCAATTTAAAATCACTCTAATGGCTAGGCATGGCGGTGTAGTCCCAGCTACTCTGAAGACTGAGATGGAAGAATCTCTTGAACCCGTGAGTTTGAGACCAGCCTGGGCAACATAATAAGATGCTGTCTCCAAAGCATTTTAAAATGACCACATACATTAATTTTTTTTTTCCCTAAAGACAGAGGGACAGTGAAAGAGAGAGACCAGCCTGGGTAACATAATAAGATGCTGTCTCCAAAGCATTTTAAAATGACCACATACATTAATTTTTTTTTTCCCTAAAGACAGAGGGACAGTGAAAGAGAGAGACCAGCCTGGGTAACATAATAAGATGCTGTCTCCAAAGCATTTTAAAATGACCACATACATTAATTTTTTTTCCCTAAAGACAGAGGGACAGTGAAAGAGAGAGAAAGAATCAAATTTTATTTAGTTTTTCATGTGACCTTCATTGCTCTGAAACATCACTGTGTACGTGGGGCTGGGGTTTGAACCTGTGTCCTTGTGCATGCCAAGCAAGTGCTGTAACCATCGAACCACTGCTCCAGCCCCTGAATAGGATGAATTCTTACCTAAGAATTTTTCTTAGCATTTTTAGGTCAAAATGTACTTAGTACAAGTGCGTTACAAATATCTCCTGATAGAGTTACTTATCATGGTTAATTTTACATTATATTCCCATTAAGCCTTTGTCAAAGTATTCTATAAACAGGCTCTTCAGAGGGTTTCTATAAGGAAGACATATATGTTAAGTCATCCAACAGGAACTGTTTTAAAAGGATTAGGAAGACCCCAGTTATTGAGAATCAAAGGCAAATAGATCAGCTTTGGGAGAATGTGCATACGGGTGACTTAGGAAGAACAAACTTCAGGGGTGGTCTTGCTAGGTGGAAAGATAGAGGAATGGATAGGATAGCTCTCAGATAGCGTGCATACTGACTTGCCACCAGGGTGATCAGACCAGGGAGGAGAGAGAGAGAGAGCCAGATTTGCTGCTACCAGAGAGGCCTTAAAACCACAATCTTGCATGTTTACAATGATTAAAATTAAGCTTTGACAAAATTATTTTAATTTCTAGAACTGTGATAGATTTTCCATGATGAAATCTGTAAGACACAAAGTAGGAAATTGGCATCCTAACATCTAGTCAATGGAGGAAGAAGGAGCCCTGGAAGTGGGGACAGTGTAAACTATCCATCTGGCTTCGTTTCTCTCTTGTCCTATGATAAGAACCACCCACCTTCCTGCAGTGCAGAACTGCTCCTCTGGCCAATTCCAAACAAGCTATATATCAGCATGCAAAGGGCTGGCTTGCAGTCCTCAGAGTGTAGCTAAGTTGTTTACTGTGTTTCTTCTCTTCTTTGGTTCTTGTCAATAAACCTTTCTTTTGCACTTCAGAACCATATATCCTGCTGTCTATAAGGTATCTCCATTTGGATACATGAAAGCACCTATTTGACATATTAAAAAATAAAGTCATCTTAACCCCAGAGCTGTATATCACATGTTCTTCTCTGTCTCATTGATTTCATCCATTTGCCCGTGACAGAAATTTGGGCACCTTCTTGATTTTCCTTTTGCCTTATTTCCCACCCTCAGTTTGTCAAGAGGACTACTGCTGCTACTTGGTTCAGGCCATCACTATTTCTCAACTAAATTGGTATCATGATCTCTACCTAGCCTTCCCACTCTGATCTTGCTCCTCCCACACCTACCCATTTTCCCCACTCATTCTAAATATGATAGCTGGAACCTTCCTAAAATGTAACTTAGATGGTCATTCCCTACTTACAAGCTGTTGACATCTCCTTACTGCCTTCAGGATAAAATAGAATATCCTCATGATAACAGGACTCTACTAGGCCTTTCTGATGTGTCATCTGCGTACTCGTTAGCTAATTCTCATTAGCCCATTTACACTGAACTATTTGCAGTATTCATGTGGTTTGATTTCCCCTATCTGTGGTCTCTTGTATATGCTATTTTTTTCTTCCGGCAAAGCTCTGACCATTTTCTTGCTTCCTGCTACCCTACCAGCCTGTCCTCCAGGCTTTAGCTACAGTGTCATTTTCTATGGGAATCAGACCGAGGTCCCTCCAAAATAGGTTAAGTATCCTGCCTATGAGTTTCTGTAAAAGTGCTTTATTGGAGGATTTAACATGTTGTACTTTGCCTGTATATTTGTCTATTACCCCCAGAAGACTGCAAGGCTCCTTGGGACAGGAGGGAACCATCTTATTCATCAGACTATAACTTCTGGCGTATAGTAGGGGGCATAGTAAGGACTTTTTCCTCTCTTTTAAAAAAATGATAAAATATTTTGTTATCAGCTTTTCATCAATGGAACAAAAGAAAAACAGAGGAGGAAAAGATTTATTTTGGCTCGTGGTTTCAGAGGTTTCAGCTTAATGGTCAGTTGTCTCATTGTTTCTGGGCCTGTGGTAAGACAGAAACATCATGGCAGAAGGATGTGGCAGAGCAGAACTGCTTACCTCATGGCAACTGGGAAGAAAAGAGAGGGATGAAGGGGCTGGGGAAAAGATACACCCTTCCAGGGAATGCTCCCAGTGACCTCCTTCCTCCAACTAGACCCCACCTTCAACAGTTTCTGCCACCTCCCAATAGTATCACATTACTAATCTGTCAGTGACTAACTATTGATGAGATCAGAGCCCTCAGTGATCCACTCACTTCCTAAGAGCCTGACCTCTGAACATGCTTCCCTGGGGACAGTTTTAGTCAGTTTTTGCATTGCTATGACCAAAATACCTGACAGTAACAACTTAAGAGGAGAAAAAGTTTATGTGGTTTTCATGGTTTCAGAGGTGTCAATCCGTAGATGGCCAACTCCATTGCTCTGGGCCCAAAGTGAGGCAACAGCTCATGAGGGAAGGGCTCAACAGAGGAAAATGGCTCAGCTCATGGTAGGATCAGGAAGCTACAGGAAAAACAGTCTTCCAAGGTACAGGCCAGTAACCACCCTCTTTGAGCCAGGCCATGGCTGCCTGTAGATAATACCCTATCAGTCCATTCAAATTAGGATGGTCTGATTAGGTCATAACTCTCATAATCCGATCATTTTATCTTTGAATATTCTTACATTGGGATACCTCACATACAAATGATAGTACTTTGCCCTTGGCCCCCCAAAAGCTCATGTCCATCTCACATGCAGAATGCATTTAATTCTTCTCTAAAAGTCCCATAGTCTTGAAAGTTTTAGCATTACCCAACAGTCTAAGACCAAGATCTCACCTAAGACTCAAGGCAGACTCTTGGCTGTGAGTCTGTAAAAATAAAAAACAAATTATATATTCAATATACAGTGACATAGAGTAAACATTCCTATTCCAAAAGGGAGGAATAGAGAGGCATGGGGAGAAGGGGATAGGCCAAAGCAAGACTAAAACCCAGCTGGGCAAACCACTCCCCTACCTCCATGTACACCATTTAGGACCCATGGTGGTGAAATGTGCTCTCCAAATGGATTGGGCAACTCTGCCCTTTTCCTTGCTGGTAACAGCCCAAATGGCCTCTTTGAACCTGGTTCTTTCTGTGGCAAGCAGCTTTTTTGGCAGACAGTCCATGTTAGTGGTATCTCTTCATTCCTGGCGTCTCCATCTTAGCTTTGGCTTCACCTTCACAGCTTCATGCATCACTATCTCAGGGGCAGCCCACAGGGACTCCAACCTTGCTCCCTTTTCCTGGCCTCGCAGGTCTGTCGCAACCTCAGGCTTCCTTCCCTGAGGCACAGGCGGGACAATCCACTGGAGGAGAATGAGTGCCAACGGCTGGAACCCGGGTCCCCCCTCATCCGGGGACCCCTTTCCTCCCAGCCGGGAAATCGAGGCAACCACACGCAGTTGATGGCAGCTCAGATCCGTTTATTGTCAAGGCACACACGGTTTTTATAAGGAGGGGAGAAGCCAAGGAATCAATAATCCTTTTAAGGGAGTTGCGAGGGGTTTTGCAGATTTTGAGCACAGACAAACAACTAGGTAGGGTACAGCCTGTGGTTAGCACATTCCAACCAATCCTAACTTTTTGCATAACAAAGCAGGATCTAGCAGCCCTTCCTGAAGGAACTTGTGGAAATAGTAATAAGATCTCTCTAGGGCAGCTGATGAAACGGAGTGAAGGTCAGACCCAACACAGGTCTTTCTTTGAAATCTCAGTGGAAGCTTTCATGATGCCTTATCTTGCATCCTGCATTCTTGCATAATAAGCACCATGTGGTTGAGGCCTAGGTCTGCTGCCAGCTTGTGCAATATCTGGGTCCTTTGGAACCATCTTTATCAGCAGCCTTTAGTGCAAAGGGTGCCTACATGATCTTTTTCTCAAAAGGACTTTCCTTCTACATCCTCAAGCCTGCAGTGGGTGTAGTCTTGCAAATTCCTGAGGTGCCCTCATTGCAACTTTTCCTTTTGTCTCTATGTAAAGCACTTAGCATCTCTGTGGGGGCTGCATTATCTCTTCAACAAACACACCTTTCTTGGCCTCAGCTTTACATGCACATTTCTAGTTCATATGCTAGTTCATAAAATTCTTTAGCTTTGCTGCTCCCAATTCTCATAGTAAGCTTGGCTGAAAGCTGCCAACAATAGCCATACCAACTTTCTTTTCTTTTCTTCTTTTTTTTTTTTTTTAAGAGAGAGAGAATTAGTTTTATTTAGTTTTTCATGTGGCCTTCATTGCTCTGACACTTCGTTGTGCACGTGGTGCTGGGGTTGGAACCCAACATCCTCGTGCATGCCACGCAAGTGCTGTAACCGCTGAACTACTGCTCCAGCCTCTAGTCTGTCACTTTTAAAAGTCTCAGAACATGAGCAAAATGTATATAACATGAGTGGCCTACTTGTCCAGTTCCCAAAGAGTACTCTTTTTCCCTATGAAACCTCATGAGCACAGTCCATGTTCCTAGGGCCATTCTGATGTGAGCGCCTACCAGAATTGCCTATTAAGCTCCACTTACAACATTCTAAAGCTTTTCCAGCTTGTATCTGTAAACTTTTCATAATTCCTTTCACAAATCCGCATCATCGACTTCTGGTCAGGTTAGTCATAACAATCACTCTTCTTTTTCTTCCTCCTCCTCCACTTCTTCCTCTTCCTTCTCTCCTCCCTTCCTCTCCTTCTCCTCTTCGTTGTTCTTCTTCCTCTTCCTCTTATTCAGAGAACCAATTTTATTTTTTCATCAGGTCTTTGCTTTGCCCCCACTTAGTTCTAATGGTGCTGGGGTTTGAAATTGGGTGCTCACACATGCCAGGCAAGCAGTTTAACTGCTGAGCCACTGCTCCAGCCCCCACCCCACTTCTTTGTACCAATTTCTGCTTTGGTCAGTCTTTGCATTGCTGTAACCAAAATACCTGACAAGAACAACTTAAAGGAGGAAAGGTTTATTTGACGTTCTCTGTTCTGAAACAGAGACATAGTCCATAAATAGCTGACTCCATTGTTCCGGGCCCAAAGTGAGGCAACAGCTCAAGTGGGAAGGGCCAAGCAAAGGAAAATGGTTCAGCTCATGGTAGGGTCAGGAAGCCACAGGACGAACAGCCTTCCAAGGTATAGCCCAGTGACCTCCCCTTCTCCAGTCAGGCCCTGCCCATCTAGAGTTACCACCCTATCTGTCCGTTCAAACTAGGATGGCTTGATTAGGTTATAGCTCTCACAATCCAATCATTTCACCTCTGGATATTGACAGGACTATAAGGAAAAAGGCGAATGAAGGAAAGAATGAGGGGAACATGTGACTCAGACATAACACAGAGTTTATTCAGGAGTACTACTTAGAAGTGAAATTGGTGGATTTTATGGTAATTTTATGCTTAATTCTTAGAAAAACAGTCACATTTGTAAGTAATAGCGATACCATTTTATATCCCACCAATAGTATACTAGGATTTCAATTTCTTGTTATCCTTATCAACATCATTATTTTTTTGTCTTGCTTGCTTATTTTTGATTGTTTTAAAATATAATTGCCATCCTAATGGGTATAAAGTAGTATTTTGTGATTTTGATTTACGTTTATCTAATGATTTGTGATACTGAACATCTATTCATGTGCTCATTGGCCATTTGTATATCTTTGGAGGAATGTCTATTCAAATCTTTTTTCTGTTTTTAAATTTTGTTGCTGTTGTTGAGTTGTAGCAGTTTTTATATGTTCTGTGTATTAATTCCTTCAGATGTATTACTTGCAAATATTTCCTCCCATTCCGTGAGTTGCCTTTTCATTCTCTTAATAGTATCTTTTGATGCATAGTAGTTTTTAGTTTTGATGAAGTTCATTGTCTATTTTTCTTTTTCTTTTTTTACCTGTCCTTTTGGTGTCATATCCAAGAAATCACTGATAAAGCTAATGTTGTGAAGCTTTTCCCTCATGTTTTTTGCTAAGAGTTTTATAGTTTTAGCCTCTTACATTTAGATCTTTGATCCACTTTGAGGTTTTTTTTTTTTGTATATGATATAAAATAAGGGTCTATTTCCATTCTTTTGCATATGGGTATCGTTTTCCCAGTACCATTTATCGAAAAAATTGCTCTTTCTCCATTGAATGGTCTTGGTATCCTTGTTGAAAATCACTTTACCATATATGTGAGGGTTTATTTCCAGGATCCCTATTCTATTGGTCTGTCTGTCTTTATGTAGTACCAAACTTTTAATTACTATAAAGTTTTGGTAAGTTTTGATATCAGGAAGCATGAGTCCTCCAACTTTGTACTTATTTTTCAAGTCTAAGACAAGGTTTTGTGTTTTCGGGGTTGCTTTGTTTTGTTGGAAGTGCTGGGAATTGAACTGAGGTCCTCAGTCAGGCTAGGCAAGTGATGTGCCACTGAGTTACACCTCCAGCCCTTGAGACAAGATTTTAATACTACTTGCTATTTTTTTTTTTTGATCCTTCTACCAGCATATTTTCTTATACATCCTTGTGTAGAGTGTTTCCTTCAACTCCTCCTGGATGACCTCCCTACTTTTTATCCCTTTTATAACCTCAGTTCAATGTCAGGTTTGTTTGTTTTTTTTTTTTTTTTTTTTTTTTTTTTTTTTTTTTTTTTTTTTTTTTTTTTTTTTTTTTTTTTTTTTTTTTTTTTTTTTTTTTTTTTTTTTTTTTTTTTTTTTTTTTTTTTTTTTTTTTTTTTTTTTTCTGACTTCTACCTCATTATCTTTAATTTGGATTGTTCTTTATTTGTGTGTTTCCAGACCTGAAGGTCTTACTCCTCCTGGATGACCAAGAGAACCCGGACCATCTATTGCCCCCAAATTTGAATCCAGTTTATTTTCTTTTGGGACTTTCAGGGCCAAAGTCCCTTTTATTGTTCCTTCATCATCTGGGCTGATTTTATCTGTCATCTTTAGCACTGCAGGAAGATCAGCAGTGAGATAGGGCTGGTATAATAGACAAGGTGCATTAACTGAGAAACTGAAAAGAGCATTACAATTAACCCTCGAACAACACAGGGCTGGGCACCCAGCCCCTCATACTGTCAAAAATCCACATATAACTTCTTTTGTTTTTGTTTTTTTTAAGAGAGAGGGGAAGTGAGAGAGAAAGAGAAAATCAGTTTTATTTAGTTTTTCATGTGGTTTTCATCGCTCTGACACTTTATTGTGTACTTGTTGCTGGGGTTTGAACCCTCATCTTCACGCATGCCAGGCAAGCGCTGCAACTGCTGAGCTACCCCTCTAGCCCCACATATAACTTTTGACTCTCCCAAAACTTAAAATAATATCCTGCTGTTGACAGAAGCCTTACCAATAATGGTCAGTTAATACATACTCTGCATGTTATATGTATTACATGGGGAAAAATATGCAAGAGCTGCAAGAGATTGCTTTGTACTGAGGTACACAATTTACTGTAGAGTCAAATTGCTCACTAGGAACTCACTGCAGTAGCATAGGAGATGGCTGCAAAATTATTACAGTAGTACAGTATGTACTACAGTTAATTTTATATGGTTATGATTTAATACTGGATCTTTTCATTTAAGTTTCTCTAGGCTGCAAATGGCAACCATGCATGGTCTCAATGTGTTCAAAAATTTAGATAAATTTTAACTTTTTATAATGGATTTGTTTTATTCAGCTTTTCTCTGCTGTGACTAAGGGACCTGAAGAGAACAATTTTAGGAGGAAAAGTTTATTTTGAGGACTCACAGTTTCAGAGGTCTTAGTCCACAAGAGGCCAGCTCCATTCTTCAGGGCTTGATAAGAGGCTGTACAGCATGGCAGGCATGGCTCCAGGGAGCAGCGAGCTCAAGGCATCACAATGGGAAGTAAAGCAGAGAGAGAGGACTCCTCTCCAGATACAGAATGTATACCCAAAGTCATGTCCCCAGTGACCCATCTCTTCCAGCCACACCCTACCAGCCTACAATTGCCAGTTAATCCCTATAAAGAGGAACAACTCACTGGTTAAGGCTTTTACAACCCAATCATTTCACCTCAGCCTTCCCAATTGTCATGTGTGAGCTTTTGGGGGACACCTCACGTTCAAACCATTAGAGGATTCTTATATGTTTTATGGTAATAAATGATCAAATATATATATTTTATACATTCATGACACACCTTTTTTCAGTATTTTTGTCTACTTAGTTCATGAGTTTTTTTCAAATTGTCACAAATTGAAAAACAAATCTTCATATAAGTGGACCTATGATGTAGTTCAAACCTGCACCATTCAAGGGTCAGCTGTATGTTTTAGGCCAAGAAACCTGGGTTCTATCTCCACATCTGTCCTAACCCAGTCTCTTTTACTTAATTTACAGAAAAAGGAAAGTTGAACCTGATGGTCTGTAAGCTCATCCTGGATCTAAAATGTTTATTTTTACTTTTTGCAAGACTGTTTCCACTTGAGGAGGGATTTGTTGAATGGATGTAGCTTAGGTAAACGAAGACAGAAAGAAAGCCTTTAGAAGATTTAGAACAAGGCAGTAAAAGTATGTTTATTACTCAATGCAAGAGACATTTTATTAAGTGATGCTGGGTTGGTTGGATATCCATCTAGGGAAAAAAGGAACCTCTAACCTCTCATCAGATACAAAAACCAATTCCAAATGATTTACAAATCCAGATGAGAAAGGTAAAACCATAAACCTTTTAGAGGAAAACATGACCTTGGGATAGACACATTTCATTTTTTAAAAAAGCAAGAACAAAAACCAACCAACCGACCAACTTGGAAGAAAAGATTAATAGATTGGGTTTGGGGAAAATTAAGAATTAATGTTCAGTGGCTGGAGTGGTGGCTCAGCGGTTGGAGTGCTTGCCTGGCATGCATGAGTACCTGGATTCTAACCCCAGCACCACATACACAGCTAAGTGTCAGAGAAATAAAGGCCAAATGAAAAACTAAATGAAGTTGATTCTCTCTCTCATTCTCTCCCTCACTCTCTTTAAAAGAAGAAGAAGAATTAATGTTCATCAGAGGACATCACTAAGAAAATAAAAATGAGAAATATCTGAACTCTATCTGACAAAGTGTTTGTATAGAGAATAGATAAAGCACTCCCACAAAGTAATCAGAAAAATGCAAACCCAATAAAAAAAAGAGCAAAGACTGAAACCAGCACTTCATAGAAGGGAACAGCTAAATAGCCAGTAAACCTAGGAAAAGGTGCTCAATAACATCAGACATTGAAAAAATTACAACATTCAGAAGGTGGTATGGACATTATTGGCAGCTTTCAGCCAAGCTTATCGTGAGAATTGGGAGCAGCACAGCTAAAGGATTTTAAAAACTAGCAGTTTGGCCAGAAATGTGCATGGAAAACTGAGGGCAAGGAAGATGTGTTTGTTGAGATACTGCAGCCCCTACAGAGATGCTAAGTGCTTTACGATTGTAGCGAAGTTAGGCATGGTGCTGCACACCTCTAATCCCAGCAACTTGGGAAGCTGAGGCAGGAGGATCACAAATTCAAAGATTTTTTGGTGACAAAGGTATATGTAGATGTACCTGGTAGACAGGATTGGTCCACCCTGGGTCAGAGTGGGCGTAGTGCAATAGGTGCAATAGGACTCAATTAGGATGATGCAGTTGAAAATAGAAGCTCTTCAGAAGGAATTGGGAAGGCTGGTGATTGACTAGTAGATGGCAAAGAAGGACTAGGTAGAGGTGACTGAGATTCCATGCTAGATGGGTGGGAAAAATATGGTCCCAGTAACAAAAATGAGAAAGTCAGGAGGAGGAATCCTTTGGAAGTAGGGAATCATTTGGAAGTGATAGTAGTTTTAAATGCTTTAATTTTGAAATGTTGACAGGCCCCCTTGAGACAACTGTGGGACTCAGAAGAATAATCAGGGCTTGTGTCAGAAATTTGAAAATAACTTGTATTATTTTGAGTAGATGAGATTCCCTAAGAGAAAGAGTGCATCAGAAATTTCAGAAGGCCAGCCTTCAGAGGAGGGAGGGAGAGAGGAGAGTACAGCTGCGGTAACATAGATAACCATGCTTAGAAGTCCCCAGCTTCCTATGGCATTACTTCAGTCTTTCTTTTCAGAAGGGAATTTTGGGTTATTTCTCCATCCTTGTGCCCCATGCTTTGGGTTTGAGCCCCTCTGGCAGTCCTCACTGAGCTGCGGTGCTGCTGCATCAGAGCATATTCCTTGGGATTCCTCTTCCATGCACCTTTTCTCTTTGCCATGCAGGAGGTAGCCCTCCCCACGGAAAAGCTTGCTTAGTGTTTGTCCTAGGCAGGAGCTTGAGTTTTGAAGAAGATTCTTCTGGACTTTTTTAGTGGATGATTTTAAGCAACTTGGTGAGTTGAAAAATAACTTGAAGTGAAAGAACTTAAGCAGGATGGAAGTTATTGTATCTATATTTTGTGCCTACAAAATTTCTAAGGGCTAATTTTGTTTTTAGAAAGTGAAATTTGAGTAGAGGAGCAATTTACCTTTGTGTTGCCCTTAAAGGAGGACTATGTATTTGAGGAATGGAGAGCCAAGAAAGGAAGGTGACTCAAACATAATGCCATTAGAGCTAACATTTGCCCCAACAGAATGTTAAATATGCCTTGTTAGTTTAGAATAGAACTTCTTGAATGTGTGGAATACTTCACTTTTGTTGTCCATGGTTCCTAACAGTGAGTTGGATCTAAGTAAATATAATAATTGCTAGCAACTCGTGAATCTCCTATCTTTTCATTTCCCTGACTGATCGTTGCTGTGAGCTGTGGTTATGAACATCACAGTCCATTCATGCCATAAATCTGCTGAAGAGAAACGAGGCATGGAAGAAACTATGTGTTGCAAAGGTTGTGAATAGCATTGAGAGTGAGATGGTTTGGTCTGGCCTCTTTTTAGAGCAGTGATTGATTAATGCTGTCTGTTTTGCTGTTTCTTCCAGAGCTGACCTGTCCTGGATGCAGCATAACTAACGAAGCTGCTGCAGGATGAGAAGATGGCAGCACGGCTGCTCGCACCACCAGGCCCTGATAGTTTCAAGCCTTTCACCCCTGAGTCACTGGCAAACATTGAGAGGCGCATTGCTGAGAGCAAGCTCAAGAAACCACCGAAGGCCGATGGCAGTCATCGGGAGGATGATGAAGACAGCAAGCCCAAGCCAAATAGTGACCTGGAAGCAGGGAAGAGTTTGCCTTTCATCTATGGGGACATCCCCCAAGGCCTGGTTGCAGTTCCCCTGGAGGACTTTGACCCATACTATTTGACGCAGAAAGTGAGTTGGAGGAGGTGCAACTACTGATGCTCCTTTCTTAAAAGGCTATGGGAGATGGGGTGAAAGAGATACGATTCTTTGCCAGAGTGGGGAGAAGGTAGTTAGCTTTTGTTTCAAAAGTTCCAGTTTTCAGTGATCATTTTCCCATTTAGTTGCTGCTAAGGATCATCTGTGGGTCTTCATTCTTGTCAGCTCTGTTAATACGTCTTCTGGTTTTGGCTCCAAGCCAGATCAGAAAAAGGACATGGGGCCTATGGGTGTAGCTCAGTGGTAGAGCACATGCCTAGCATGCGTGAGCCCTGGGTTCAATAGCCAGCACCGAAAGAAAAGAAAAAGAAGACATAAATTAAATAGAACTATTTATTAATGTTCAAAAAAGATGAGATGGTAAGATAATATAGCTCTGTGGAATCTCTCTGATGCACACATTTGAAATTCTGTCTTTAAATATAAAGCTGATGTTGCTATTGCACATCAGCAGAGCCTGTGGTTAATATAGTGGAGATAATGGACTTGAGGTCTTGCCTGGTCCTTTTTGTGGCATTAGAGCATTGCTGTTGGGGATAGGAATAGAACAGAGTAAAACACTCTGGATTAAGGAGGAGGACTCCAGGTCTTTGGTCTTGTTACAGAGCTGTCTGAATGAATTCTTGTAGCAAAGTCAATTCTGCTCTTCCTGCAGGCAGGAAGCACAGGTGAAAGAGACACCATTCTTCCCTTGCCAGGGGTTTCAAGCTTTCCAAATATTTGACTAAATCTTGGTTTTCTTTCTCATGGTTATCTTCTGAAACAAGGCAATAAATAAAGAAGCAAAGCCTTCTCGATGATTTACTGGCGAACTAATTAGCCGTTGAGTCCTGAGGTCTGACATGAGAACATTTTAGGGGACTTCTCATTCAATAGATGTTATTTGAAGAATTATAAGGAATTAGATTGAGGGCTGGAGCAGTGGCTCAGTGGTTACAGCACTTGCCCAGCATGTGCAAGTACACAGGTTCAAACCCCCGCACCCATGTATACCACCAAGTGTCGGAGCGACAAAGGCCATGTGAAAAAAAATACTCAATAAAAATTGATTCTGTCTCTCTCTCTCTGCCCTTTTCTCTTAAAAAAGAAAAAGAATTAGATTGATAAGTTTTTTCCAGATAAGGGGAGGAAATGACTTTGTATAAATTTGTATTTGTAATATAAAGAAAGCTTAACTAAACTGTCAATGTTAACAAAACTGCTCTTAAGTAAATTGCCTTTTAGTCTTTAAATTTGGGAGAAATTTTAAGCTTCTTTGATTTGATAATGGAATGGAAGAAAGAGATTTAGTGATAGCTGTGGAGGCATTTTTAGTTTGGGATGGGAAAAGCAGTTGAGACATTTCTACACAAAATGGCTCTTCACCCAAGTATTTCCATTCCAGTGTAGAGTACCCACACAGTAGGAAAAAGTGGAACCAGTAGTCAAAATCTTTGCTCTTTGAGAAACAAAACATGGTATGATATGAAGAACAGTAGACTGGAAGTAAAGAATTTTGGCATAATTTGCTATATTTATTATTTACTTTTTTTTAGTATACGTTTTGTCCGAGTTACCTCAAATAACTTATATGGGAAAAAAATAATAAGTGAAGAAAAAAAACCTTTACAATAGGATTCTGTTAACAAGTCACTTTATCTCTTTGGGCCTAAACTATTTTTCCAACTCATATGCAAAGTAAACGTTTTTTTCTTAAACCCAACTTAAGATAAGAGAAATGTGTGGATCTATTAGTTGTCAGAGCCCATTTTCCCTTGTGTACCTTTCCCCTGGCTCCTGCTCTCGTTTGCCCTCCCAATGCCCCATTTTTCAGTGGCCTGGCTTATAAGGAGGACTCTCCAAAGAGAGTCTCTGGTCCTGATGGGCGCCATTCCTGAACAGGCAAAATTGTTGATGAAACTGCATTATGGGACTGGCTCAGTATGATAGAAAGTCTAACTCCAGCCTTTGGCCTTGCCATAAGGGTAAATTGTTTCTGGAAAGGATAACCGTAGTTTTTTTTTGTTGTTGTTGTTGTTGTTGTTTTTTTTTTTTTTTTTTTGGTACTCTTTTAAAAAATGTTTTAATGTACTACCTTGCATAAGCTACAAATACACAGCTTAATGATTATTATAAAACAAATATATCCATATCAAGAAGGAGCTTTGCTAGCATTTCAGAAAGTAGTCATTGTACTTTTTATTATTATTATTTTTAGAGAGAGAGGAACAGTGAGAAAGAGAGCACCAGGGAGAATCAAATTTTGTTTAGTTTTTCATGTGTCTTTTGTTGCTCTGACACTTCATCGTGTACGTGGTGCTGGGTTTCAAACCCACATACTCACACATGCCAGGCAAGTGCTGTATTCACTGAGCCACTGCCCCAGCCCTGCATTGTATTTTTAAGTGAGGGATTTTTCATTTGATTAAAAATAATATGCTTCTTCAAGTTTACTTGCAAATCTTTACTGTCATTACTAATACTTCTTACTAACTAGGCCTTGCACTATGCTAAATTAACAGGGCCTCCCCTGCAAGGAAGCACACTGGGAATTAACCCAGAAATCAAATAATCATGAAAGTAGAAGTGACTTTAAGAGGGCATTCCTTTCTGTTTGTATTTCAAGGGCTGCCTTAAATAAATCTTGGCAAGATACAATTGCTTTTCTTTGGTAAATTATACAAGCAAAATTCTTTGTCTTTTTCTCAGGTCTCATTGTTTAACTGATTATAGACATTTTTGTCACTTTCCCAGAAACTTGTTTCTCAGTTCTTTCCCTCTTTCTCTGAGGGAGTGAAAGAGAACCAGTTTCCTATTAGTAAAGTTCTGGTATCATTCCATTTTGGATTCCACATTCCAGAGGCATCCACACTCTACAAGGTGTGTATCAAATTTTCAAAACATTGTTTTTGTTCCACTCTGGTGCTGATTTGGCTGTCACAAGCTTCTGAGGACCTTTTTTTTTTTTAAAGGAACAATCTTTTTTCTTTTTATTAGATATATTTAGAAATACAATTGAGGGGGAAACATTATCAAACCATCAATAACCAATGTATATATACTTAGTTATCCAGGGGTAATACCTAATCATGGATGTCCAGCTTGGGTTTCCCCTGTTGCTGTTTTTCCCAGAAGAACTCTTGCGTTAAATGAGTATCTCATGGAGGAATGATATCTGCTTCTGAGATGGTTCCCCCATATTCCCACTCTCCAGTCTCCTAAGAGTTCTTCATACACCCTCCCTGCCTCCCCATCCCCTCCCTACACCTCCAAGTAACCTAGGGAGCCATCCCCCTATTGCGTTGAGAATCATACAATTTGAAGTTATTGTTAGCTTAGCCGTCTAACATACTGCTTCCCCATGTATTCTAGCTTCCACAGATGGGAGATACCATTCGGCCCTTGAGGAGTCTCTGAGATTGGGATACTTCACTTAGCATAATTCTTTCCATCTCCATCCATTTGGCTGCAAAAGCCATAATATCATCTTCTCTAATGGCTGAGTAGAATTCCATTGTATATAAGTACCAAAGTTTTTGTATCCACT
>PVKS010005293.1:0-23957 GCA_004027875.1 Aplodontia rufa
TATCATTTTTTTTTAAGAGAGGACAGTGAAAGAGAGAGGGAGAGACAGAGAGAATCAATTTTTATTGAGTTTTTCACATGGCTTTCATTGCTCTGACACTTAGTTGTGTACGTAGTGCTAGGGTTTGAACCTGGTACTTAGGCATGCCGAGCAAGCACCATAACCACCTGTTGGGGTTTTTATCCTCTCGTGCTCCCCCTGACCCACAAGGGAGAAGGAGAGAAGCTCGCCCTAACCAAGGTGGCCAAGAGAGGCAAGGGTTGGCTGACTGCCCGTTCCTATCCCTCCCTAAGGAGGACAATCAGAAGTCAGGGAGACCAGTTGCAGCAGGAACTCATTTATTGAGGAAGTGTGTGCGATTATAAAAAGCATGGGGACCAATGAAAGGAAAGGTCAGCAAGGGGCGGAGAGCTCATGCAAGTGGCAGTTAGTTAACCTATCCCATCAGGGGGTCTGAAGAGGCATCACGACCTCAAGGTGACACCCCTGAGTAGGGTGTCAGGAGCCATTTTGGTCCTCAGGAGGCAGGTTTCAGCAAATGATTTCCTCTTTCTGATGCAACGCTCTCAATGCATTGCATGCTGAAGCCCAGCAACCACCAAGCTACTGCTCCAGCCCCACAACTGGGAACTCTTAACTCTCATGAGAAGCCCAACTATACACAGGCAGGCAGGGAAACTCAGAAATTTTAAAATTAATACACATGTATATGCTTATTTCTATCTATAACAAGGAGGTAATGCATAGGAGACATGAAAATGGGGCATGAGCAAAGGTGGGATACCTGGACTAGTATCAGCCATAATGTACTTAGTCAAATATCCATGTATACATGATTATGTAACAACAATTCCTTCCAAAATGCAAGATTATGTTGAAGGAACAAACAAAAACCAAAGGGCAGTAAGGACATGCTGTACTTCTCCTCTCTTATAGGACCCACTGTCTCTCTTAAAAATGTCCCCTTTTTCCTTTTCTTATCCCTCTACTTTGAAAAAAAAACCCTACATGTACTTAATTTTTCTTGCCTTTTTTTATTTTCTGGAATTTCATTTACACTAGTCTTAAAAACTTAAATTTCACTTGCTTAATGCTAGTCCAAATTGCTTTGATTGTGCTCTTGTAAACAGACTTAAAAACTCTGATTATTATAAATTGTATAAAAGTGAGAGAAATAAATTTATAACTTCTATTTGAAAATTAATTTAGAAAAAAATTAATTATTTTTCCTACATTTAATAATTAGAAGGCTGGGGATATAACTTTGTGCTAGAACATTTACTTAGCATGCCTGAAACCCTGTTTTTGACCCTAGCACTGCAAAAGAAACAGAAAATAAAGAATAAGGAAGAATTAAACTTCACATCTTGGAGCTTCTTTGTGTGAATACAAATACATTAAAAATATCATGTATTCGAAATAATACTATTAGAGTCACACATAAGTGCATCTACAAGGGATAGCAGATAAAATTATTATCATACTCAAATCATAACCTGTAGTGTCTTTAGAAAATAGTGCCCCACTGAAGGTCAGCTATTCTGTTCTTTAATGGCTATATTAATTAGTCTTCTTCTCAAGCTTAATCCTTTTAGAAGGCTAAATTTATCATTTAATTGGAGTATAAAGGAATAATTGGGATACAATGTTTTCCTTTGGTAAATAAAATATAAGAACATAGTTTTTACTGGATTTTCAAAAATTTAGATTATTTTCACTTATTTGTGGACAATCAGGGTACTATCCTTTCTACAGATGACAGATCTCATCCATCTCATTTTTATTATCCCCATTCAAATAATGGGGGCTTGTAGTCACTGACAATTGGGGTGCAAGAATGGTAACTCCCAGTTTTTATGGACTAAAATTATAGCAGGGAGAAAGTACAGAAATGGGAGTAAAATAAAATCTTTCAGCTGAAAATGATAATGAGGTGAAATAACAAGAAATGTTCATATTGGAAGATAGGTTAACTAACTCTGAAAATTAGAGACATATGGTTCACACATGAAGCATTTGGACTGGTAAAGCTGAAAATCTGGCTGACCTTAATAGAGATCTCCTATTGAACCAATAGGTAGTATAGGAAACTGAGTTGAATTATTAAGGGTCAGGAAATTTAAATAGCCAGTAGTAGTAGAAAAACACACTATGTTTACATACTACTTCAGTTATTCCAGAAATTGTAACTAGTAGAAAACCAGGTTGATGGAGAAATGTATGCCTGCAAAAAATTTAAATATGTTTTAGTTATTATTTGGATATATCATTGAGGCAACCCCACATAAGTTATTACTAAACATATTGCAATTTCACATTTGCATAATTAATGGTATGGTTTTGTATCATTCTAAATATGTATAAGGGGAGGGATTTACACAACTATGCAGGTACCAGCTGATTATATTATTACAATATAAGAATGCCAGTTTATTATGCGTGCTCACTGTATACCTGGCAGCTGCCTACATCTCACAAGCATAGTCTCACATGATCTTCACCACTCTGACTTATTCATATAGGAAACTGAAGGCAACAGAGGTTCTTATCACAAATGTTAATCACTTGGAACATGGAGAAGACATATTTTTAAAAACGTTCAAGTATTAAGGGTGTAGCTTAGTAGTAGAGTGCATGCTTAGCAAGAAGGCCCTGGATTCCATCCCTTACAAAACACTAGAAAGATAAAAAATGAATGAATGAATGAATCAATCAAACAGGAGATACAACATTTTGTAATCCTAATTACAGCATTATATAATTAAATATATATTATATAATTAATGTATTATATAATTAAATTATAAGGAATATATCTACAACATGAATGGCAAATTTTAAATAGGTTGAAGTAAATAAAAATATCATATATACTTATATCTTTCTGATGTATATTTTTAATGTTGAGCTTTATGAAATGTAAACTGTCCAAGTTATTTATTTTGCACAAATATGATGAAATGCTCATTACAACCAACAGTGTCATATTACTAATTATAAATCTTGATTCTTTGAGAAGATAATGGAAAATACACCTTTTCCCCTTTTGGTCTTGTTCTAATAAGCGAGAAAAAGCATTTACACTTGTGAGTTATTTTCACCTCGGTGCTTTTAGCAGCAGTTGAAAATACAGAATAAGTGCTATAATTTAAATTCCTTGCATAAACTGTTACATAATGGCTAATGACTGACCTAAATAAAGTTTTAACTTCAAGTTTAAAAGTGTGTTTTATATTTTCTCAGGTGTACAGTTGGATGCTATTTTTTTGTTTTGCATTTTTTGTGAAAAATAATGTATAGTAGAGTTATACAGAGAGATAGATAAATTTAATGCTAGCAGTTCGAGAATAAAATTTTGATTTACACAAATAGAGCAAGCAACAAAATAAATAAATGAAGTTTAAAATAATTTTCTTTTGTAGTTTTAAAGTACTACAATTAGCACTGAAGATTAAAATAATAAGAATAAGATATTTAAAACCTGATTTTCTAGGGCTGGAACAGTGGTAGGTGGTTATCACGCTTTCCTGGTATTCACAAGTACTCGCTTTCAAACCCCAGCACCATGTATACAATGAGGTGTTCAAGGAATGAAAGTCACATGAAAAACTAAATAAAAATTGCATCTCTTTTTCTCTCTCTCTCTCCCCCTCTCTCACTGTCCTCTCTTTCTTTAAAAAACAAACCTGATTTCCAAAAAGAAAAAGAAAACATCTGTGAATCCAATTAAAATTAAAATAATTCTAATCTAGAAGATAATATTATTTATTAAAGTAAATACTTTTATACAATATTAATTACATAATCCTAACTGCGTGTTCTCTTTTCTGTTGATATAACAAATTGCTACCAAAAAGAGTGACTTAAATTAGCACAAATTTATTATGTTAGAGTTCCCCAGGTGAGAAATCCATCCTTCTGACTTTGGTAACTCAAGGTGATAGCAGGGTGCCTTCCTGCTCTGGAAGAGATTGCATTTCCTCACCTTGCTCAGCGTCTAAAGGCTGCTCATGCACCTTCCTTTAGCCATTGCCCCCTCCTCTATCTTCAGAGCCAACACTGATTTCTCTGTGCTCTTCCTTCATGGTCAAATCTCTCCCTGACTTTCTTCATGTCTTATTTGCCCGGTGTAGGACCTTTGCTATTACATTGTGCCTACCTAAATATTGAAGGATGATCTATTTTAAGATGAACTAATTAGTAATTAATTTCATCTTTTACCTTAATTCGCTTTTGCCAATAACACAACATATTCACGAATTCCAGAGATTAGGATGTGGATGTCTTTGGGGGGACAAATTCTGCCCATCACAATAATTTACACTTGGTTTTAATTTAAATACTAATCATTGCAGGGTTTTTTTTTTAATTCATGCAGTGTGGTCATTATTAGTACTTCTTCCTAATGTCATTGTTTTTTTCTGTTTACTTTTGTATATGGTGACATAATCCATGATGGGACAAGAATGGATAAATATTGTGAATAACTTATAAATAATTCTCTCTCTCTGGACTTTCATATGATTCATTTTGATTTCTTTTTTAATGGTGACCAAGAGACGGAATTAAGGATCAGTTCATAGGAGTATGATTTTAATGGAAAAGGAAAGGAGAAGATATTGATCAAGATTGCTCTACTGGCAAAATATGGACTCAGGTCAGGGCCCAAAAGAGCAAAGCATGAATTTTGGGAAAAGAACACATTATATTAATATGGTAATTTATTTAAAATTATCATTAAGCTGTTCTAGATTAACTTAATGACAACATATTGCTGTAATCTAAAGGAGAGTCTTATAAAAATGAGTACAAGCATAAGACCAGCATGGTATGGCACAGAACAACCCAAATCTGAAAACCTCAGAGGGTTAGAGTGACCCCACTGGACACTCTGAGAATTTGGCTATAAAAGAAAAAACACAGGCAGATATACCCAATTTGTGCACATTTAGTGTGTCTTGGCTGACTCATTCATCTTTTAGGGGTCACCATGGGAGGGGCATTTTGTCTTAACAAAGCTTTCTCATTGCCCTCTTGTATAAAACTGTAGCAAACCAGAATGTTTAAAGTCTAAGCCATAGCGCATTCCAGTATATTAAGTTATATGTGGACAGAAACTTGTTCTAACTGCTTTTTACACTGGAGTTCGTATCTTTCAGAAGTAAGTTAAGTGACTCTAATGTCAAGGACCCATCACACATACCTCTCTATCTTGAGACACTGCTTTAGTATTATGCTCTATTTTTGAACTGATTAAAATTTATGTTGTGCCCTGGAACAAACACGAAAACATCAGATATTTCCAAAGTCCACTTATGTCTGCAGATATAAACCTATGTAGCACAATCTGCTGGTACACTATTTATTGAATCAGCAAGGTTCCTACCAATACATCATTTCAGATCGTAAAGCTGTGGAGATAGCAACCTCAGAGTGTACAAATCTCTCAAAATAACAATGCCTGTAAGAATTCAATCTATAATGGGAATATTTAAACAAAAGTGTCAAATGCAATAGATACTCTAGTAATAATATTGTACTTTAACAAGTAAAGAATAATTTAAAAACTTCTCTTGGCCTAGAGGCAAACAAATCAACACAAAGACTAATTTTTAAAATATATCACAAAAATGTCAGGTTGATATTATGCTTTTCAGAAAGGTTCAGTAAACTAAAACGGAATCTTTAACTCAAAATGCTCAAGGAAAGGGCTGGAGCGATGGCTCCGTAGTTACGGGGCTTGCCTGGCATGTATGAGAATGTGGGTTTGAGCCCCAGAATCACATACACAGCAAAAGCGTTGGAGCAAAAAAAGCCACTTGAAAAACTAAATAAAATTGATTCCTTCTCTCTCCTCTCACTGTCCCTCTCTGTTAAAAAAAAAATGCTCAAGGAAAAAAATGCACCAAGAATTGGACATCTAATCAAGCAGCCTTTTATATATCAAAGCCTGCAAAGAACTGACCGTATAAAAAGCAAAAATATTAGCTGGGGCGGTGGATCTGTAGTTACGGCACTTGCCTGGCATGCGCAAGGATACAGGTTTGAACCTAGCACCAAGTACACAACAAAGTGTTGCGGCAATGAAACACACATGAAAAACTAAGTAAAATTGATTGTCTCTTTTCCTCATTGTCCCTTTCTCTTAAAAAAAGAAAGAATGAAAAAAGAACCAAAATATTCCATTCCAGAATACTTTCATAATAAAATAATATTGTTATAAAATCTTCTCAAATAGGATGAATCCTACACAAGTTCAAAGGGGAAATTTGGAACACCTTAGAAATTCAAATTACCCCAATTTAAATCATTTGATAAATGAAAATCCATTAATTCATTATTATAGTTATTAATTCAATAAAACCACCAATTGCCATAGATACTAAAGATGATTTTGAAAAATTAATACATATAAGTACTTTTACAAAAAGCTTAGTTTTGTGTAAAAGCTCTCAATAGGAATAGATACTTTTTTATTTTTAAGAGAGAGAGAGAGAGGAGAGAGAGAGAAATCAGTTTTACTTATTTTTTCAATCTGGGTTTAGTTTTTGCAACAGTTGTGTACATGGTGCTGGGATTTGAACCCAGGTCCTCGCATATGCCAGGTATACACTCTAACTGCTGAACCACCACTGTAGCCCCAATAGATGCTCTTTTTTAAAATTTGTTTGACACGGTCTTACATATTAGAGGGAATCATTGTTACATATTCATGCATAGATGGATATTGACAAAGTAAATTAAGAGATCCTAGTCCAGGATCTCCCCGCTCTGAACACTCCCTATTCACATATCTCCTCTGCTTTACCCCCATGTTACAAATGGAAAAAAAAGCATATACATGTGTATTAATTTTTTAATTTTCTTAACCTCTCTGCCCGCCTGTGTAGTTGGGCTTCTTGTGGGAGTTGACAGTTTCCAGTTGCCAATAGATGCTTTCTTAACACAATAATATATGTGTGTAAGAATGCTTAAGTATTCAGTATATTGACTTTACAGGGAAGCATATTGCTTAGTGGGGATAAAACTGAGGACATTCTCATAAAAGAGAGGAAAAGGCAAGAATGGACAGTATTGCCAAAATTATTTGATTCTGTGGGGGGTGGGGAATTTGTCAAAATAGTTAAAGAAGAGAATGGAGTTAAAAATGAATGGCTCATGGCTAGAAGAATCCAGTTATGGAAAGCTAATTGTACCAAACTAATTAATTGCTTTAACATTTTATTCAAGAATCCTGTAAAAATATCAACAATATTTTACCCCTGATACTTGTCAAGTTTATGGAAAAAAATAAAAATGAAAAATAAACAGGAAAATTCAAAAAGGAGGACCTGACAAAGCACTAATCCAGAAAATAAGACCTATCAGATCTGTAATACAATGCCTATGTAGTTGGCCCTTAGTATTCACAGGCATGGGTTCCAGTATCCCCCACAAATACCAAAATCTGCAGACACTCCAGCCCCTTTATATAAAATGGAATGGGATCTGTATATAGCTTATGTATATCTACCCATATACTTTAATTCATGTTAGATTACTTATAATTCCACCAAGGTCAGATGATAGAAAGCATCTTTCTCACAAGAGCAGTACTCGCAGTATCTTTTTTTTTTCTGTTCCTCAAGCCCCAGTTACCACAAGGCAATATAAAAAAAATAGATAATACAAGCTGTCAAAAGGAGTTTGTCTACAAGACAGACACCTAGAGTTTATGGAACACACACCTTTAGTAATGGCAGACAACATGCCAGGATTTCGCTCAAGTGGGAGATAATATCTCCATCTCTCAAATATATTTTCCATACAAATACCCTTGAGAATATCAATGAGTCCCTGACTCCTAAGACAAGAAGAAATGAAGACACTTGTAGGGTTTTAGTTTTGATTGGTCACTGTATTTAATTTTAAAACTTGGACTATGCAATTGAGTTGAAAATATCAATATGCATATATGATTTTAAAAATTATAACTTTACTTACTGAGATGACAAAAAGCCATAGTATTGTTCCCAAAGATATTTCTATTTTATTTCCAAATAATACTGCACCATAAATTATCAAGTTTCATAGGGGAGAAATAGAAGATTCTATTCTGTGTCAGGAAATGTTCATGGCTAATGTGGGAAATATTAGGGTAACAGAAAACCAAGAGACATAAAATTTGAATGGGGTCATATACAAAGAACACCCTGGGGTAATCTGAAAGAATTCTGAACCATTGTACAAAGTCACTTTGCTAAAACATTTCTTAGTTCAAAATAGTATATGTGATATGATTTGATATTAGAAAAAAAAGAATATTTGAAACAACACACATAAAAACATGCCTTGGAAATAATTTCAGTTTACATTTGCCAGAAATAATGGTTTTATTGTTTATTCATTGTATTTTGGTGAAAAGAATGTAAGAAGAAGTTTCCATTTAAAGAGTACCTAAAAAGTTTAGACTCTTTGATCTAGACAGACCAAGATAGCTTTCCACAGACCTTAATAGGCATGTGTTTCCCCTTAGTTCCCTTGAAAAGTCATAAAGAATAAGGCTAGATTGCATCTCTATTTATTCACCAAGTGCAGAACCTCTGGTGGATACATTTGAAAGGGGTAATTTAAAAATCTATTTAAAGAATATCATTCTCATTTCATTATAAGCATATTTGTGGAGGTTGATATTGTAAATGGCATGGCAATCAAATCCTGACCAGAGAATGCAGTCTCCACCCAGGTAAATTAAAAAAAAATATATATATATATATATATATATTGGGCTCATACAGACCAAACCTTGAAAGAAAATAAAGAATGTTTTCTCTTTCATTCAAGTAAAATTGGTTATTTAGTTTAAAGTAGAATAAGAAGAAAGAAGGAAAAGAAAAAAAGAGAAAAGGAAAAATAGCACTGAGAATGTGTCTTCAACCTAAATTATCTATAAGATTAAGGGAATTCTTCATTCTTCATGACTAAATAAAAAAGAGTTTAATTTCACATTTTATTTGCCAGTCTTGTAGCCTTGAGCAATTTTCTGAATCCAAGTTTCAGTTTTCTCCTATGAAAAATGAGGATGATACAAACATATGCATGGGATGGAGTGAAGATAAAATAGAATCCAATGAAGTACTCAGCACATGGTAGTTAGTTACAGAAGCAAAAATCACAACACAACAGTTGATCCTTTTACTGTAAAATGAATGAATGACACAAACAAAAGTGATATGGAGTTCTACATAAAAAATTGAGGTTTCTAAACTATGTTCAAATTCCTTAGTGCTTTTGGAGGGATTTCAAAATACTTTAAAGTCTCTGTCATTAGTTTCTTACAGCAACCAGATGAGGTAGATCAGAACAGGAACTTCTATCCTCACTTTGAAAAATGAGCCAAACAGCTTAACAGAATGAAATGATATGCCCAAGTTCAGAGGATGATTAAGTCGAGTTCATATTCTCTCTTTTGACTTCATGACTCTTCCAACTTAAATGTCCAACAATTGTAAAATGTACATATGCACTTTTCAAATATTCTCATGTTTTCTTTTGTCCTCTGAATTCTGCAACAATACCATCTAAGTTAGCTTTCCCATGAAATCCCATCCAGTAATCTTTACTCTTAACCTCTTACTGCTAGAAGACGAATCAGTGACTGGGCCATTCAGGAAATGGATATTCTGCTTGGAATAGTAATTACACAGTTCTCAAAAAGAAAAAAAATCCAAAATTAAATTATAACAACTTTAGGAAAAGTTAGTTAACTAATTATGTAATGACATTTGTGCATTTACTTGAAATTACTTATTAAATCTATGGCTCAATAAATGGCTAATTTTCTATTGAATCCCTGAATCCATCTTACTCAAGTTAAAAGTATTATTTCCCATGAACAAAATATAAAATAATCATAAATCCGTGAATTTGTTGATTTTTGGCTTTCATGTCTTCTTGGATCCATCCTTCACTTAATACAGTATTATTCAATCTCCAATTATGTGTATATTTTCTGCTATGATTTTTGATGTTATTTACTAGAGTCATAGCATCATGGTCTCATAGGATACATGAAATAATATCTACTTTATGTATCTGCTAAGATTTGCTTTGTGAACTAGAATATAATCTATTTTTGAAATTATACTCAGCCAATTTGCAGTGGAATATTCTATAGATGTCTGTTAAGTCCATTAGGTTTATGGAGTTGTTTAGACTAGAGATCTCTTTATTGTTTTTGGTTTTAATGATATGTCTATTGGTTATAGAGGAGGACTTAAGTGTTCCAGTATTATTGTGTTAATGTTGACAAGTGTTTATGTCATGGAGTAATTTTTACATAGAGTTGAGATCACTTGTGTTGGACAGTATATATTTACTATGATTATATCTTCTACTTGTATTGTTCCCCTTACTAGAATGCAGTGGTCTTATTTATCTCTTCTGATTAATTTATGTTTGAAGTCTACTTTGTCTGCTATAAGTATTGCAACACCAGCTTGCTTTCTTGGGCCATATGCCTTGTAGATTTGTTTTGGTCCTTTTACCCCCAATCTTGGATGTTATTAGATTTAAGGTGGGTCTCCTATAAGTAGTATAAGGTTGTATTTTGTTTTTGAACCCGTCTGCTGATCTGTGTCTTCTGATTGCTGTATTGAGACCATTCACATTCAGTGTTAAGATAGTTATGTCATTATGATTTATAGACATTTTGTTTTATTAGTGAGACCTGGCTTTCTTGGTTGTCTTTTGATAACATGTACTTTTATTGAATTTCCTGTTTGTGGATTTTGAGGAATGCTTGCTGGTTCTTCTATCTGGAGTTTATCTTTGGGGATTCTTTGTAATGCTGGTTTTCTGTTCATGAATGTTGCAAGTTTTAACTTATCATGAAATGTTCTTATTCCCCCATCAAATCTGAAGCTGAGTTTTGCTGGGTATATTATTCTTGGCTGCATTTTGTGGCCATTAAGAGATCAAAAGATCTTCTTACATGATCTTCTTGTTCTAGAATATGAGCTGAAAAGTAAGATGTGATCCTTATTGCCTCTAAATATGATTTGGTGTTTCTTTCTTACAACTTTTAATATTCTTTCCTTGATTTCCATGTTATACATTTTGAGTATGATGTGTTTCAGTGAACTTATCATTTGATAATCATATAGAGTAATATGTATCTGTGAAATTTAATTTGTATTCTTTTTTATGTATATTTTAAGCTGACACTAGAATGATTAATTTTATCCTCTAGCTTTGTATGAATAAAGAATATATTTATGATTAGTTTGCCTTTATTGCATGCCTTTATTGCATGATTTTGAGTTGATTCTTGGTCTATGTCAGATGATTAAGAATTTTCCTATCATGCAGGTCTGTATGCACTTTTTTAAAACCTGTCAAAAGTTTTATTAGGTTACAGACATTGAGAGTTTTAATTGTTGTGTTCTGAATACTTCTGATTATTCCTTTTTCCAGTCCTTCAGTGTTATTATTTGTATGTCATAGGGAAATTTCATCACGCATTTTTGACAATGAACTGATTCTATATTTCGGGGGCCTTTGGAATATGCTGTTTAGTTGTGCAGTTGTCCTAAGAATCAATCCCTTAATCTGTAGCCACCTGCATTCTCTCAGTTTACCAAGTTTGTGTTCAGAGTACTGCAGGCCACTTTCCTTATGTGCTCTATGATAAAGGCTTCATGAGGTAATCATAGTTTTCATCTTATTTGTTTCTTTCCACTGTTCTTAATTACTCCATGCCCAATATTTTGAAAGTTGTCATGGAAAAATATTTCAGTTTCTTAGTTGTTCAGGATAGAATGGGAAATTTAATCCCTTTCATTCTATTTTGACTAAAAGTATACATTTCTGGGGCTGGAGTGGTAGCTCAGCGGTTATGGCACTTGCCCAGCATGCACAAGGACACAGGTTCAAACCCCAGCACCCACATACACAACTAAGTGTCAGAGCAATGAAAGCCATGTGAAAAACTCAATAAAAATTGATTCTTTGTCTGTTTCTCTCACTGTCCTTCCTTCTTTAAAAAAAAGTATACATTTCTCCTTTATATTTTCAAAAAGTATATCAAATATTATATGTATGTTGGTTACATGTATATAATTTATTACTAACAGAAGAAATAGATTCTTAAATGGATTCACATGTATCTTACTAATCTATTCCTTTTGATACTATCGCAATGGGTGGAGTCTCATTTTTACAAAATAGCTTCAGTTTGAGAGGACTCATGGATATTGTTATGGAGAAGTTTTATTTTTAGCACATATTTCATTATACATATTCATTTTCATTAGGTAGTAATAATTGTTCAACTTAGAATTTCAAATATACTAAGCATTTAAATTATCATATTAAATTATGTAATCCCCATAAATACTTTCTTCATATTTAAAAATGAAACCAAACATCCACGAACAGAAAATTTTGCAATAAAGTTTACATAATGTGTCTACGATTATATAGTAATATGTGTCAAAACTTGAATTTGAACTTATGAAGTCTAACTACAAAAACCTTGACTCAGCTCTTAGGTTCTACTTTTATTTCTATGTCAGCTGCTCTCAACCTCAATTCAACTTATTGACATCTGGAGATTAATTCAAAACATGTGAGTGCTCATGTCCCATGCTGGGGGTTTCTAATATAATTGATTTGTGTTGTGTTCTGATATTTCTAGTTTTTTAAAGTACCATGGTTATTATAATATACATCTAGCATTGAAAATCATACCTCTAGATAACAATGATCTATGAAAGAGACTAACATGGATTGCATGAAGAATGAAATATCACACAATATTTGAAAGCATTTCTGACCTCAAACAAGTGAATTAAACCATGATTACTTTAATTAACATTTTAAAAGCTTTCAAAGTCTTTATTGCTTACTACCTTGTAGTCTCAAGTGCTAAACTCTTCTCTTATCTGGTATATAAAGGGAATCAGTGACTGTAAACCTTTCACTGATTAAGTAGATCTTAGCCTTTCAATCCTTAGAAGCAATTACTTTATAGATAAACATTTAGTTTGATGTTCCAAATAAACATCATATGTCTAATTATATAGTGACAAATGTGAAAGTAAAAATATTTTTAAAAGTAGATGAGATTTAGGTTAATCTTTCCAAACAGGCTAAAAGAAGAAAGATGATATGACTAACATGAAATCTAAATCCTTCTCAGAATTTTTCATTCACTTATGGGAGATCTTATTTTTATTCCTCTTTCAACTCAGTTTCTAAGTAGGCCAAAAATAAAAATATATTCTGGAGGCTAGAGCTAAACCCAGGGTTGGGTGAAAGGTAGTCATAGTCATGTATTAGACCCACCAAAGGTATGACAACACATAATCTAGGGGAACCATAGACAAGTAGGTGGTTGAGTGGGGGAGGGGAAAAGTGGAGGGGTATGGGAGAGGGAGGGAAAATAGGGAGCTATCTGTGAAGACAATTAACATACTCTTTTTCCCCCTGAGAAGTCAAATAATACATATGTGATCTATCATTTAATTCTGAAAAATTTACAGTTTTTATATTAAGAAATATAAATGTATATATATACATTTATATTTCTTATAGGGGTGTAATATAGAAGAATCAAGGGTCTGGAGCAGTGACATGGCAGTTGAGGTGGTTGCCCGGCATGCACAAGTACACGGTTCAAACCTCAGCACGTGCATACACAACTAAGTGTCAGAGTAACGAAAGCCATGTGAAAAACTCAACTGAAAAAAATTGATTATTTCTGTCTCTTTCTCTCTCTCTCTCTCTCTCTCTCTCACTGTCCTTTTCTCTTTAAAAAGAAAAAAAAAGAAAAGAAGAAATCAAGAGACTGGGGTGTGAGTGATGTGGGGGTAACTATGGTGTAGGAACAAGTACATATCATATTGTTACTTTATATGCATTTATGCTTGTACAACAACTTATCTCCTTTATTAAAAATATGGAATATTCTTTTAGTATATCTTATCTTGACTTGTCTCTAAGGTTTCTATGACATGAAATAGCCTTACTTCTCTGCTGTCCTGATCCATCAGTTAAAATGTTATGCATTTGAAGAAGCTTCCTCCCTCTTCTCTGTATTCAAAAAGATCTTGCTTATATATTAATTAGTGGTCATGTTATTGCTTCCTCTACTAAAATTTAAGCAACATTAAAACCCAGGATTCCATATGACTTATCTTTAAATTTTAGGATTATTTTTCATATATAAGAAGAACATTAAATTGCAAATTCAATACACTTTTTTCCTTCAATTTACAAACCCTACTCAAAACAGAATTTTCAGTTGTGCTACCTTCATATGATCAAAAATGTCTCTTATTGGTGTTAGATGTAAAATTTTAGTTTAATATTAAAATTACCTAAGGTCATAAATATGCTCTTTGATAAAACCATGCCTTGATTAAAAACTTTTTCTCTATAAATTAATGGTTAACACCTCTAAAATGTGTTTTTATATCATATGTAATACCACTATATTTTAATTCTGATTTTATTAATAATTAAGCGCCAATTTCTGACTTGTAACTATTTAAAAGAATATATAAACAATCACCCTTTTAAATCTTAGTGCAAACAAACTATTTTACATATCTTCAGTATGAAACCTTTATAGATGAAAAATAAGTAAACTTTTTTAAAATATCAGGCTTGTAATTCTTACCATATGAAAAGTTTTAAAATATAGATTAGAAATGACATATTAAAATAAACAAAGCCTAAACCACAAAAAGGTTTTATATATAATGGATATTTTTAAACCTCAAATGAAGAAGTATAGGTGTTTTCTTCTATAATTTCTTTCATATTGTCAACTAGATCATGTGTACACGGAGTGTAATTATTGAGAATACTCAATGATTAATGGCATAGGCAATTTTATCTTCTAAAACAGGAAACATTCTGATTAGAAAATGAACACTTTTGGGACTGAAGTGGTGGCTCAGTGGTTACGGCGCTTGCCTGGCATGTGCGAGTACGTGAGTTCAAACCCCAGCACTATGTGCACAACAAAGTCTTGGAGCAACAAAAGCCACATGAAAAACTGAATAAATTGATTCTCTCTCTCTCTCTCTCTCGTCTCTCCTCTCACTGTCCTTCTCTCTTTTTTTAAAATAAAAGAATACCCATGAGTGCCACGTGGATATGGATTCCCAAGATGACCAACGTGAAGATGTTTTGCAGAATACAGCTACATCAATTATCTATAAATTTTAAAATATGAACTATTTTATGAACAGCAATCATTCTGTATGTATAGATTTTTTAAAGAGAGAGAGAGAGTGAGTTAATATTATTTTTCATACAGTCTTGCTTTTCCTCCATTTAGTTGTGCATGTGGTGCTGGGGATCAAAAACTCTTGGTGTTGGAACTTGTCAGGCAAGTGCACTACCACTGAGCCACCTCTTCAGCCCAAACATTTTTTAAATATAACAAGTTGGTGCCTTAGAATACCTTGGAGCATCTTAGTATATATTCAATTCAATTATAGATTTAGTTACAGAAATATGAACCTATCCCATTAATTGTTAGGTGAACATTTTTCAGGAAACCCTATGAAAATGCCTTATAGGTAGGGTGATCAAACAACTCAATTTTACCTGCAACACATTTGGTTTAATCTTGCTCTGGTATTCCATATGAGTTAGTATTTTTCAATCAATGTAATATTATTTAAAATATATTAAAATGAGCCATAATATTTTCTGTTGTTCTCCAAAAGTTCTGCCTCACTTTCTTCTAGCAGTATGTCCTTCAAAGATATTTTCTAAACCTGTGCGCTTACATGAAAAAGACCAGAAACAGCTTGATTTTTCTGATCCATAGGGATGAAAAGAAAAGATTCCATGTTGCTGGTTCAGCAGTCAATTGTTAAGTGGTCCATTTGGTGTCTTGTGAAATACATGAAGATCCTGGAAATCAGTCAGTAAAATCAGAAGTGAAAATTGAAAATCACACAATAAGTGTTTACATAATATATCCATAAAGTAGACAGAGCAGTCCTATTATAGAACAGAATAGTCTGACTGTACTTTCTACAGGAATTTTATAATTTATTCTATGATATAAACTTATAGCTAATTATATTGTTTTAAAATTACCATGTATTTCAAAACATTAATAGAAAGATAGTGCATGTGAATTAAATCTTAGTAGTGGATTTTAGATTGATAACAAATGTGAACTGGCCTAAACGTTGCTATTTATTATCTACCCTGAAACCTGTAGTAGTGTTGCTGATAACACAAAAATCAGAACACAAGTATGTTGGCAAATCATCAGTATCTACTTCAAAAGTTAGCAGGTATTTCAAAATGTAGTGTAATGAGTTAACACCTGCAGGTAGAATTACTTAGCTCATCACTATATGAAGTATAGATTTTTTAAATTTAGATCAAATAGTGTTCTTCATATTAATTGCATGATTAAAACTGCAGGATTTGCTGTTGATATGTTGCCTCCCTTAACAGTTGAACTTTGAAATTTTGAATAGATACCAGATGCAATAGGTCTAATAAGATTATTTAAGTTGTAAATCAGTAAGTTATTTCCAAATATGCTTTGATTGATTTCATTCATGTTATTATTCATTACTGATTATTTGGTATTGTGTATATTACTAGAAATAGAGAGTTAAATTTCAACATTGAAGATAAAATAATTTTTGTGTTCATTATACAAATACAAATTTTTGCTGAGTATACTATAGAATAATATTTATATAAAACTAAAAATCTATGAAGCATACATGTACTTGAAATTCATAGTTGCATCCAAATATATTGCAAAATTTCACCAATAATAGCAAAAAAATGTGGTTTTAAATTTTATATACTCATTCAGAATAATTGCTCTTCACTAATTTGTGATAAGGCTGATATTTAAAACATACTAAACCTAATCATGAAATCATATCTTCTTTCCCTTTGCTATCATCATCAACTGAACTGAACCAAGCTTTAAAGAATAACCAAGTTTTAAAGAATATTTTTTTAGTTCTTAGCGATTCAGAGAATTTACTTTTTATTATTTCTTACAACTCATTATTTGCAATAGTTTTAGGGTAACTGCAAAACTGAGTGAAAGGCAAAATTTATGTCATTGCTCCTTTTACCCCACACATGCTGGCTTCCCCAGTTATCACCATGCCCCATCAGAGTGGTATTTGACTCATAATGGAGGGACCAACACTGGGTCTGTCATCATCACTCAAAGACCAGAGTTCGCTTTGGGGTAACTCTTGGTGTGGTACATTCTATGACTACAGATAAGGCATAATGGCATATATCCATCACTGTAGGATTTTAGAGAATTTTAATTTCCTTAAAGTCACATGTTTTCCACCTGTTTATCTTTCCTTTACTTCTGACTCTATCAATTTGATCTTTTTTACTACCTCAATAGTTTCTTCTTTTCCAGAATGTTGTGTATTTGGCATTAAATAGCATGACTCCTTTAGATTGGCTTCTTTAACTTCCTATTATGAATTTAAGTTTCTTTCATATCTCTTCATGGCTTCATAGCTCATTTCTTTTTAGACCCAAATAATGTTTTACTATCAAAATATACTATAGTGTATGTATTCATTCCCATTACTGAAGGATTTCTTTGGTTGTTTCCAGCCTTTAACAATTAGGAATAAAACTGCCATGAACACTTAATGTGTGCAGGTTTTTATGTAGACCACCACTTTTCAACACCTTCAGTAAATTGCAAAGAATATAATTGCTATATCATGGGATAGAGTATGCTTATTTTTGAAGGAAAGCAACAAACTGCCTTCCAAAGCAGCCATATCATTTTGCATTCCCATTATTAAATCATACTTAATATCAAAAAAGATAAAATAGCTTTTATAAGTGACTACTAAAAATTCTGTTTCATTGCATACATAATAAGTTGAGAAACTTTAGCTGAATTTTTCTACATATGAAATACAAAAGATGTTCCAGTTTTGAAGTTTTAATGTGTTGTAATTATTTAAGAGCACTAGAAATACGACGACTTTGAAAACTATCTCTCAACATCAATGGAGAACCTGAAAAAAATTGAATAATGATCTCATTTATTATGCTTTCATTTTCAAGTTCTATGATCAAGCTTTGGATTATCTAAAATTTCAGAGAGAAAGTTTTTAATGGAACTTTAATGGAGCCATTTTTAATTAGGTAAATTGATATTCTCTGCCAGAATGGTATTGTGGTAGTTGAATTGTGAAAACAGCCCTACTTCTTGCTTCATTCCTTGCAGTGCTATCCTCATGCACATTGCAATGTAAACTAGTAGCTTCTTCCAGCAAGAGATAAGAGTGAATTTATGGCTTCCCTGACACACTCATGCAATATTAGCCTGGCAAGGGCCATGTTTCACCAATAGAAGTGCAGACCTAAAGAGACACGGTATGCTCCATTTCCATTTTTCCTCACCATAAGAGCAAACGAATGAGAGGATAAGAGACAATGTGTAACAGAGCTGAATTATCCCTGAGGAGGACATCCAGATAGCCAAATGATGAGATGATCAAGCACACATAAAATGAAACCCAGAGAGAGTAACCAAAATAGCAGAGCAACCTCAAAGTGTCATCATCAATAAAAAAGTGCTGTTTTCATCTGTTAAGTAGTGTTGTAACAGAACCAGTTAACTAATGCAGAAATAACACAAAAGAGTTCACAAATTTGCAGCATCTAACTTACTCAAGAGTTCAAGATATCCATCAACATAATCTTTTTTTTTTTTAAAGAGAAAAGGACAGTGAAAGAGAGAGACAGAGAGAATCAATTTTTTTTTATTGAGTTTTTCACACGGCTTTCATTGCTCTGACACTTAGTTGGGTTCGTGGGTGCTGGGGTTTGAACCTGGGTACTCGCACATGCCGTGCAAGCGCCATAACCGCTGAGCCACCGCACCAGCCCCAACATAATCTCTTTTTTTTTTTTTTCAGGCCTGAGGACCGAACTCAGGGCCTTGCATGTGCTAGGCAAACGCTCTGCCACTAAGTTAAATCCCCAACCCCAAACATAATCTTTTGAGTTTTTATTTCTATAACTGTTTTAAGCAAATGGAGGGGAAATGCCTATAAAAAGTGACCTAGAATATTTATGAAAATATTTCAATTAAAAGGACTGATTGGAGACTTTCATTTACAGAAAGTCTTCTAAATTCATCGTGCAGATCAGCATCAAAAAAGAGAGTATTCCTCAATTTAACATTATGATGTGGCATTACACAGTAGAGTGACTACAGATAACGATGGCATACCATACTGTATGTTTCAAAAAGCTAGAAAGGATTTTGAATGTTTCCAACATAAAGAAATCATAAATTTTGAAGAAATACATATGCTTAACCTGAAATAAACCTTATAAGACTTTATATAGAGATAATATATATTTGCACATATATCAAAACCTCACACAGTGACCCATAAATATGTTCAGTTTATAACATCATTTAAAGATAAGTTTATTTTAAATTTAAAAAGAACAGGAAATAAAGTAAAATATTACACTTACAGAGAAGAGTTAGTTAAGAGTCATTACTTTCGAAATCAGTAACCTAAAAATGGATATTTGAAAATTTCAGATTATTTTATGAAAAATTAAATAAAATTAGGACTATGAAAGATATATTATTCAGAAAATAAGTGACCGCATTATATATACACATGTGTGTGTGCGTGCGTGTGTGTGTGTGTAAAATTTAAGTGAAAATCTAATCAAGAAATTATTTTGCTTCAGTTTTTAAATGGTAAATAGCGAATAGAAAGAAACCTACTAAAAATGTTTTGGTAATTGTCATGTTCACAGCATAGGTGTGCCAGGACAGTGGGATAGGTTGCTGAAAAACAAAAGAGCAAGAGGCCATGTGTGAGGAACAAGGCTTTGTTAGGAAATGTTTATGGGGAAGGTCCAGGGAAATAGGATGAACACATAGCACCTCTGTCCCTCACTGTACATTGCCAAGCAGTAGCTCCTCTCCCTCATGGCATTTTGTGAAGTAGTGTCTGCTTGGATGAGTGACATGTACTGTACCCTTCCACAGTGCAAGTTCCCACACAGGCTGCAGAAACAATGCCATCACCAGCATTAGCTTGTTAATTTGTTTGTATGACCAGCACCCCAAGGAGCAACTGTCTGGGCGTGCATGCAAGAACAGAGCTTCCTAACTTGCCCTTGGTTCCCACCGTGCAAAAGAGAAAGCCAGAGTCCTCCAAAATAATATGTGTCTGAATCCTCCAGCTCAGGCTTATAAGACTTATATATAGAGATAATATATATTTGCACATATCTCACTGTTGCCTTAATTTGACTAGGTTTTGAGAAATAACAAACTAGCATTCAGGCATGTGGTGTTTTACAGTAAGGATGATACATAATAATACACTACATTATATATGCATCTTATATAATTTTATGACAGAAATAATGATGTTTGTCAAATTATTTTAAGCACAATATAATAAAATATTGCATTTAATCAGAAACATTTTCAGATTATGTATTTTAGAAAATATTCTAAAAGTCTTTTCATTCTCAAAGTTGAATTTCAAATACCAAATTTAAATGCTAACTAATATAGTTTCCTAAATATACTAACCTACTTAAACTATTCTAATAATCTTCCTTAATAAAATGGCAACTTTCCTTTTAATATATACGTATGTATGTATGCATGTATGTATGTGTATATATCAGTAATAAATTTAAAACATAAAATGATATATTTTCTATTTCCTAACATTGTTTTATTGAAGTATTTGCTGTTTTACCTTTTTTAAATTAACATGATTAATGATTAAGTTTATCTCACTCCAAAAAGGAAAAAAAAAAAAGACGGGCAGGTAAACAAAACAATAATGACAAGTAGTGGAAGAATGGATGATAGTACAGGAAGGTAGCAAAAGGAATAATCCTAAGACATAGCGAGAAAGACAATTGAGGTCATATAAGGTATAAGAAAGCCATCAAACTAAACAAAAATATTGCCATAATTTGTGCACTGTAAATACATATAGGATATATAATTATATAATGGAATAAGCAAACTGCTTTAAATTGTACCAATTTCCACTACTCCAAAATAATGAATTGTTATCACACAGAAGAAAGCAACATTATATATTTATTTATTTATTTATTTGGTATGGCGATTGACTGAGGAACAGCTAGGGATTCTGAAATCACTGGCCAGACACAAGGGAAAACAGGGAAACTTGCTCTGTGTACACTGCTCCACGTGGTACTTCCTAGGTACCTCTGCCAAGCACTACATGCGTCTGAGCAGCGTGTAACTGTGATACACTGAACTCTACCGTCCGTTCTCTGCCTAGCTTTTCTTCATGTCTTCTAACTGGAATATGTTGGTCCAGAAAGTAAATGAGCACAGTTATATAGACTGTACTGTACAACCACGAGTGTAAAATTCCATGGGTTAAGTCTCTATGAGTCTTTCTTCCCTCACAGCACTGATGTAAATAGTTTGAGGAGTATGTCCAGCTTTTATCTACACTTACCCACCCATAACTGTTTAACCCTCTACATTGTAGTTGTTTCACAAACAGCAGCTAATTAAAGGCCAATGTTAGTTAAGTAGGGGGAGAAAGTCATCCTTGATGCATTCATCTTTGACACCTTCTTCATCTTCAATCTTTATATAGAATTCAATGCCTATGTTCTTTATAAATATCCCCCGATCTATTTATTTCTCCCCTCATCTCTAGCTCAAATGCCACTTTCAGAAAAACTCCCTTGATCCCTAACTCTGATATTTGTATAAATTTTTATGTCAATAGTATATTTTCCAGTTCTCTTGAGAGAAAAATCACTCTACAGAACACAGATAGGAAAACCAAGTTTTACAATTGCAGGAGGAATGCATATATATATTTTATCCACATCAAAACCAAACCACTTAAAAATTTTGGACTGTAATACAAGTATTAACTTTTCTAAACACTAAAGGCACATCATTTTCTCAAATTAATTAAAGAATGTATTAACATCCATAATTTCCTAATCTTTATTTTTTGTGAATTTAAAGTTGTGTGTGTATGTTTATGTGTGTTTACCAAACAAGTCCTTTCATTTTTGTGACTACAAAGCCTTGCTTTTGAACTTTTTGTTTTATAAACTAGCTTACATATAGAACAAAGACATCACTTTTAGGTATATGAAGGGCCATATGCATGCTTGTATATTTGAAAGTGTTTATATTCGCTTTTGAGTGGAGTATGATTATCACATGAGAATGGTCACAGGAGGCTAGAATATCACTTTTTATTCAGGCTATTCTAAAAATTCTGCTTTGAAATTTAGCGACTCTTAAAGTGTTTTTTAGAACATCTTCTTTCGTTTCATTTAGAACTGGTAGGATTTTGGGACTTTATTTCTGGTAATAACCAAACCTCCAACTCCCCTGCCTGACACACACACACAAAATACAAATGAAGAAAAATGTATTTTTTGTTTATTTGTTTGTCTTTTTGTTTTTGGTACTGGAGATTAAACCCAAGAGCTATACCCCCAACCCTTTGATTTTGAGACAGTGTCTCACTAAGCTGCTTAGGGCCCCTCTTAGTTGCTGAGTCTGACCTCAAAACTGTGCTTCTCTTGCTTCAGCCTCCCGAGTTGCTAGATTATAGGCATGGACCATCTCACCTGGCTATGAAGAAAAACTTTAAAATGGTGAGGTATTTTACAACACTTTTGGGTTTTTTTGTAATAGAGTCATTTTACAGTAAAGAGGTTATTAAGAACTATAACAGTGGCACACAGCAGTTTTTTTTTTCATTTTATTCTAGTGAAATATGACTTTTCTTTCAAATATTTAATGCACAGTTATTTTTAACTGCCACATTAAATAATTAAATCAAAAAGTTAACAATTTAACACTTTTAGGATATTTAATGCAGTCCATTCTGATACTTCACCACTTCCTATTCATTTTGACTATATTTAAAATTGCATAATAATACCAATGTCTACACTCATGGTATTTCCACTACAGTGTTATTATACCATTTATTCATGAAGTAGACAATTTTTATAGAAACATTTAAAAAGATTATAAACCACTTACAAAATAATGTTCTATTAAATAATCTTACTTTACAACTTCCTTCTTCATAAATCAAAATAACTAACCAGACTACTGTACAGTACTCATACTAATTAATTTTTATTAGCTTGTAATGAATACACATTGAAACTTGTCTGCTTACTTCCACTAACCCAACTTGTAAACTTATGTACTTTGTTTTGGAAATATATTTGTTGAACAATCACATAATCTTTTAACGAAATAATATAATATAGATATATATAGATATATATAGATATATAGATTCTGAAAATTAGATTTACCCCTAAGAGTGCCTCCCCAATTACCCACCCTTATCTCTCCCCTCCCCTTCCCAAAACACCTCTAAAAATGTATTAGGTTGTACAACATTTCACCTTATCCAGATTTAAAACATAATAGACCTCCTTTCTCAATGGCCACGGTCTAGTTCCAGCCGCCACAGATGAGTGAAAATATTTGACTCTTGGTTCTCTGGGTTATGCTGATTTAATTCAGCATAATTTCTTTCATAGCCATCCATTTACCTTCAAAGGCTGCAATATTATTGTTTCCAATTGCTGTGTAAAATTCCATGGTATATATGTACCACAGTTTTTGGACCCATTCATCCAGTGAGGGACATCTGGGTTGTTTCCATAATTTAGCTATTGTAAATTGAGCTTCTATGAACATAGATATTGCTGTGTCATTGTAATGTGCTGATTCTAAATCCCCTGGAAAAATACCCAGGAGAGGAAGACGAAACAGGCGATTTTGCCATACCAGATTTAAAACTAGCTTGGTATTAAACTAGCTACATTACAACTGATAGAAGACAAAATTGGTCCAACACTTCAACATTTGGGAGTAGGCAAAGACTTTCTCAACATGTCTC
>PVKS010005293.1:24057-86135 GCA_004027875.1 Aplodontia rufa
AATAAATGGGCAAAAGAGCTAAATAGAAACTTCTCAACAGAAGACATTGATCAAGCCAATGAATACATGAGAAAGTACTCTAAATCACTAGTAATCAGAGAAATGCAAATAAAAACTACATTAAGATATCACCTCATGCCAGTCAGAATGGCAAAATGAAGAAAATAAACAATAATAGATGCTGGAGGGGCTATGGAGAGATAGGTACACTAACACACAGTTGATAGAGCAGCAGACTGGAAAGCAGTGTGGAGAAATCTCAAAAACATATGCAGTTTTAAATTATCTACTTATACAGAGTTGATGAAAATGGACCTAAGAAGTAATAAAAGATAGACATAGACTGATGTTTGGTACTGTAAAATCTATGGAACTCTGGCCTTCATTTGCAAATATCTTACTTACAACATCCAGGAAAGGTCCTTTATGTAACGCAGGCTAATATCTTGGTCTTGGGTTAAAACCTGAAATGGCTTAAATATAGTAAAAGACCAGGAAAAAAAAAGGACCATGGTCATTCTGCTTATGACATCTATCAAACCGTCAAGTGAGGCAAATTCTCTTTCCATTCAAGCACTAAATAATTAACCAGTGATTTTGTATTTGCCAAGAGTTCTGTTAAAATTTTTTAAAGGAATACAAAATTTTTTCTTGTTAAATTAGTTATTTCAAGAAAAAGACATGTGGATGTTGAAGCACATACTGAATGACCTCTAGGCAGGGTTCATAGTCCTGCACTGTTTTAATATTCCTAAATCACCTTACATGAATGTTCAAGCCTGATTTTCAACTTAATTCAGCATTAAAGTACCATACACACCAAAGCAAGGTTAGGTGTTATTGAAAAAATTTAAAGTCATTTTCACTGCTCCAATCCACTATGGAAAAAAGACAGGACTTATGCAAACTTTCTATGCTGATTCCCTAATCTTGAACATTTTAAGAGTTTACAGAATTATCAGTAATTATAAGAGAACTACTCACTCCAGTCTTTTTTTTTTAAAGAGAGAGGGACAATGAGAGAGACAGAGAAAGAGAGAAATAACTTTATTTAGTTTTTCACATGCCCTTGATTACTCCAACACTTAGTTGTGTACATGGTGCTGGGATTTGAACCCAGGTCATCATGCTTGCCAGGCAAGCGCCGAAACCACTGAGCCACCGCTCCAGCCCCATCACTCCAGTCTTAATGATAATCTTTTATTTTTTTTTGTCATTGCCCAAAATCATAATCATTAATATAATGATTTCCAAAAGTCATCTCTAAATGAATATAGTAATTTCCAGTTGATGAAACAAATTCATCAGTTAAGATTGCTATAGCACAGAAAAGAAAATAGGAAGAAGAAGAAGAAGAAAAATTCCTGGGCCAAATTAATGCAAAACTCAAAGATAAATTGATGAATTTTTTAAATCACATTTTCTTTCTTAGAGTCATGTATTAGGATAATTTTAATCAATTCATTTTTAATATTGCAACTGCTTTTTAATTTCATCATATATATTTATGTCACTCCTCACTTAAAATAATAGATAAATCAAAACAATTATAGATCTTTGAAAGTTTTTTTACATGTTTAGGGGAAATGTACATTTATCAATGGACAGTATAATAGGGAACTGAAAGAGGTGTTCAACTGGAAAAGAAGGAAGAGAAAAATATTGTGTGGTTTTCTTACTTATGTAATTCTCATAAATCCTATAAAATATGGTTGTAGCAATTAATGTTTGATCTTTTTATTATAACTTACACTATACAAAACTCTCCCAAAAGACCATGAGAGAAGTAGCATAAAATATATTTTAATTGTATTTTAAAAGTCTTATTTATTGTAATTGGTGTAGTTAGAAACCTGATAAAACGACCTAAATTGTGCCTGAGATGTTCATATTAACCATTTACTTAAATTATGGTGGCTATAAAAGATTCTCCACCCCTCTGAAACAGTACATTCTATAAATCCTTTGATGCTTTCTATATAAAGAGATTTATTGAGATACAGTTTCCCTTCCACATAATCCACCCACTTAAATTGTAAAAATCAACAGGTTTCAGTATATTCACAGACCGTCTCATGCTTTGATAACCTTTTCCTTGTGCTCTTTTATGAGCCTTTCTCTGACCTACTTCACAACTAAAAAGTATTTTTATTAGAAAGCTAATGACACAGAATGGCTTGGCACTGTGATTGGTAAACTGCCACAGAGCATCGGCCCTAACTGAACTTTATTGTAGTACACTCTGGTGGCTGTTATCACTTCAGTTTATTAAAACCCACATAGGCTAAGGAATAGGAGTAATAAAAAGATGCCTTGAGGATAATAAGAAAATATCACTGGATATGTTTGCCTCCAATAGACTTGGCATCATAATTAAAAGTACTAAAGGGAAGTGCAGAGTCCCTTTATGCTATCAGTAGTGGTTACTCTCATGAAACTGAAATTCAGAAATGTCTGCCTTGAATTTACCTGTCATAGTAATGTATGAATCAGATTGTACCAAAGTTACAGTGGTTAAAGTTTTTATTCTTCCCTGATCATCTCATGGAAGTGTCTATAATATGAAGGCATAAATTAGGTGTCAAATTGCCACACGTTCTCGATACATGAATTGAATACAAAGTAGTCTCCATTTCATAAGAACTAATTCATAATTCATATGATATTATTATTTTTACACCCACATTTAATAAGCCAGGTTGATTTCTTTTAAAAATTGGAACTTGCAAATACTAAAAGACTCCAAGACTTGTGTAGCTTAAGCACCATGTTGTTACATTTTTCTAAAATACATTAATATCTTCTTCATTTCTATTGCACATCAGTTATACACTTTACAATGAAGAAATCCAAGGAGGTATGTATGTCTGTGATTGGAAGTTACATGCTTTATGTTTTTACAAGCAATCATCTAGAACTAATCTTAATTATGGAGCTACCCTACTTTCACTATGATGTTTTTATTGTTCACCAGAATAATGGAGTGTTAATTTATTGGGAAGATTAAAACTAACATACATATTAATGATTTTTCTCTGTCACAGAGGATTTCGCCAACAGTAGAATATGTAATGTAAACATTTTGCATAAGGTTAATTTGTGAGATAAGTTTTGTATAGCTATGTCAGCAACATTATTAGAGATCTAAATGGCCCCTCTAGAAAAGAAAAATAACTCTTCAAATTGCATCTTACAAGTGTATGGAAGTAATTCTATAGGGAAAATTAAATCAACTGAATAACATTAAAATGCATTTCAACAGCATATTAAATAATGTCAACTAAATTAATGATGAATATTCATGAATTGGGTCTCTACTGACTCTTATTATTGAGTTAAATAATAGGTGTAATTTAAGTTATCGGAACAGAAATATCCAATACAGATTTTTTTGCTGCTAGCCTGACTTTGAAAGTTGGCTCGGTAATCTACGAAGTGAGGCAGATCAGCACTAATTTTGTTGATACTAAATACTACTCCAGATAATAAATACACAAGACCCACACTAAAAATTAGTCTTCCTCTGACCTATTTCTCCTCAATCCAATATTTATAAATATACCTGGCATCTCCTTAGAAAACTACCCTTAGTCTTCCAAGCTACATAGAAAGAACAAAAAGGAAAGAGTAACTTGGAATATAAGCATCTACATGCATATTCACACACAAACAAACATGCCCATGGGCATATCCATGAGCACGCACGTGCACACATGCACACACATGCACACACACACCACAATCTTCTATTCCTTTTATATGTCAGGGCATGTTGATAATTCATTGTTACTGTACTATTATTTTCTGAAAAACATGGGGAAGTCCTTTTCTAACAAATTATTCTAAGGTAAATATCCTAAGTAATAAAATCAGTTGTTCATTAAATATTGCTTTGGTGAAAAATGACATAAATTAATTCTTTGTAACCCAGCCCTTCAAAATCTCTGTCATTAGTAGAATGAGGAAAGGCAATAAAAAAGCCATATTTGTAATTCCAAATTGTATTGGGGTTCTCTAGAGGAACAGAATCAACACTCTTCAATTGCTGTCTGCAGGCTGGAACAGCAGCTGCACAGTCCAGGATACTGAAGCCTCAGAACAAAGGGGATAAATGTTGTCCCAGGCAGGGACATATAGCCTGGAAACTCCATGCAGAATTTCTGGGCACAATCTGCTTTCAAAGAGTGAAGGAGCTACAGTCTGAAGCCCTCAGAAGATCACAGAAGCAATCAGGAACCTGTGTGCCTTGTATCTGCTGCAGCTTCCTTGTTCTTCTGCTTTTTTTCACCCAAGTCTCCAACCTATTGGATGGTACCTCCCACACTTAGGGTGGGTCTCTGCTTCAGTTTGTTATCCCACGTGCCAATCATTCCTAGACACACCCTCATTGACACCCCAAGACTCTTACTCTCAGGTGCCTCTTAATTTTAGGTATCTCTTCTTCCAGTCAAGTTGACAATTCAGATTGATCATTACACCAATGAATAACACAAATAAATTAGATTGGCCCAATGTAGAATTCTTTTATCTAAACTAAATCAGTTATAATAGCTTAAAAACAAATTTTCTAGTATCCTAGTGTATATTTTTATCCTAGAAAGCCTAAAAGACATATATCTGAAATATGTTTTTAAACTACGACTTTTACATACTTTTGGAAAAGGAGACATGAAGGAGGCATGTTTGCCCTAATGGCTAGTGGGTGGGGATGCTGGAGGGAGGCTGGTATCAAACACGGTCTACATCTGTTCTTGACACCATTTCATGAATGGAATATACATGATGTTTTTTAACCAAACACTATGCTTTCTTCACTTATCTAAAAACAAACATCCTTAACTTAATGCAGTGTAGTATGGCTCCTGTTCAGTGATGGTACTGAATATTATGTCAATTGATACCTGTTCTGAGAAATAACCTGATGCTAGTTTAGCTGTTTTCAAGAATCCCAACTAGGGGCTGCAGTGCTGGGTCAGTGGTTACAGCACTTGCTTGGCATGTACGAGGATGCGGGTTCAAACACCAGCACCGCAAACACAATGAAGTGTTGAAGCAACAAAAAACACACGGAAAACTAAATAAAATTGACTCTTTCTCTCTCACTGTCCCTCTCTCAAAAACAAAACAAAACAAAACAAAACAAAATCCCAATTAAACTAAATCCTTAGAAGCTACATGGGTCCCTTGCATGGCGCACTTATCATCCTCTCTATCTAAGTTCTTCAAGGTCAGTTGAGGACATTTTTCATACTAAGTGTTGTAGCTCACACCATGCCCAAGTGAAACGTCAGCATATCTCCACTACCAATTAATTTCTGAGTTTGATGAAGAGTTTGTAATTTCATACAATGGTTATTTTCACTTACTAAACAAAACTGAGCAATTCTTGACCGCCACCTTGCTCCCTAGATATTTAAGAAAATGCCATAGCTGGTGTTACCCTCAGACTTGATCAGTTGGTAAATATTTCTGTGGGTTGCACTCATTTTTTTTAGTTATTTGGAGTTTACAAGCAATAAGTTCAGGTTAGATGAAGGAGAGGGAAAAAAAGAATGCAGAAAACCACATCTTATTTTTAAAGTGATTGTGATTTCACTATCAATGGAAGTAATTATCAGGCTTTCCCTCCTCTTCATGTGGTCTTCATTGCAGAATAAAGGGAAAAATGGAAAATTCTGGTGAGTTCTATTTGGAAAGCATGTATCCTATACAATTTTGTACAGAACAAACTTAATTGGCTTCTTAGATATTTTATTTTATCTTGGAACTTTCATGTTGAAAGGAACAGAAAACTGCAGGTTGTTGAATTTATTAAATATGCATGCACAGGAAAGAAGAAATGTAGGAAACCCTTTAATTAGCCACATAACAATACCTCCTAAAACTGGAAGCCACTTCTGGTTTTTTCTAGATACATCAGAACCTCTCATTTGTTCCAAGAACTCCAACAACTCAATGACAGCTGGAGGAGTTCAATTATCTTTAAAGTTTCCCACACTTGCTGATGTTATTGGGTCTTCTAGGTATAAAATCATGTCATCTGCAAATAGAGATAACTTAACTTCCTCTTTTCCTATACGAATACCTTTGATTTCCTTGTCTTGCCTGATAGCTCTGGCAAGGGTTTCAAGGACTATGTTGAACAAGAGTGGGGAAAGTGGACAGCCTTGTCTCGTACCTGAATTCAGTAAAAATGCTTTCAGTTTTTCTCCATTGAGGATAATGTTGGCTATGGGTCCATCATAGATGGTTCTGACATAGCTAAAGTATCTTCCCTTGATCCCTATCTTTTCCAAAGTTTTGAGCATAAAGTGGTGTTGAATTTTATCAAATGCCTTCTCTACATCAATTGAGATTATTATATGGTTTTTGTTTTTAATTCTGTTTACGTGGTGAATTACATTTATTGATTTGCATATATTGAACCAGCCTTGTTTCCCTGGAATGAAGCCCATTTGATCATAATGGATTATCTTTTTAATGTGCTTTTGTATCCGATTAGCTAAAATTTTATTAAGGATTTTTGCATCAATGTTCATCAGGGAAATTGGTCTGTAGTTTTCTTTCCTTGTTGTGTCTTTGTTGGGCTTTGGGATCAGTGTAATGTTTGCTTCATAAAAAGTGTTTGGGAGTGTTTCCTCTCTATCAATTTCCTGGAAGAGCTTCTAGAGGATCCATGTTAGTTCTTCTGTGAAGGCTTGGTAGAATTCTGCTGTATATCCATTGGGACCTGGGCTTTTCTTTTTTGGGAGAGCTTTGATTGCTGCTTCAATTTCACTTTCTGTGATAGGTTGGTTGAGATTTTCAATGTCCTCCTGTGTTAAAGAGGGGACGTCGTGTGTGTTCAAAAACCTGTCCATGTCCTCCAGGTTATCAAATTTGGCAGAGTATAAATTTTCAAAATAGGTTCTGATAATCTTCTGTATATTGGATGGGTCTGTGGTGATATCCCCATTTTCATCTCTGATTTTGTTGATTTGCTTCATTTCGATCTTCCTTTTGGTGAGTTTGGCAAGGGGTCTGTCAATTTTGTTCACTCTTTCAAAGAATCAACTCTTGGATTTGTTAATAGATTGAATAGCTTTTTTGTTCTCAATTTCATTGATTTCAGCTCTGATCTTGGTGAGTTCCTGTCTTCTGTTAGATTTAGGGTTGGATTGTTCCTCCTTTTGAAGTTGTTTGAGTTGAAGCATAAAGCTATTAATCTGCTCTCTTTCTATATTTTTGATGTATGCACTCAGTGCTATAAATTTACCTCTTAGGAAAGCCTTCATACTGTCCCAGAGGTTTTGGTAAGTTGTTTCCTCATTCTCGTTCAATTCCAAAAACTTCATGATCTCTGTTCTCATTTCCTCTTTTATCCATCCTTCATTTAAGTCTCCCAATCTCAGAGACTCAAGGGCCGAATGGTTTCTCTCATCTGTTGATGCTAGCATATATGGGGAAGCAGTAGGGCTGACGACTAACCTAACAAAACTGCAAATTGAATGACTTTCAGAGTAATAGGGGGATGGCTCTCTAGGATACTTGGAGGTCTAGGGAGGGAGATGGGGAGGGGAGAGGGTATATGAAGAACTCATAGGAGTCTGGAGATTGGGAAGATGGGGGAACCATCCCAGAAGCTGATGTCATTCCTCCACGAACTACCCATTTAACACATGAATTCTTCTGGGGGAAACTGCAATAGGTAAAATCCAAGGTGATTATCCATGATCTGGCTTTTCCCCTCGATAACAAAGTTTATATCCATTGATTGCTAATGTTTTGATAATGTTTCCCCCTCAACTGTATTTCTATATTCTTCTAATAAAAAAAAAAGTTTCCCACACTTAAGAAACAACTGACAGAGAAGAAAAACTGGTTCTTGTTCTTAAGATTTAAAAATTCCATTTCCATTTCACTCTCTAGATTTTCTTTATCTGCTACTTTTTCTGCTTCTATGTCTATGCTTCATTTTACAGACTTCTAGGATTTCATGTCCTAATATTCTTCAACTAAGGTAAAATGAAATAATGGAAAGATATTTCTGTCAGACTACCCCAGGGTTTAGGTGTCCTTATGTCCAGTCAGTGGATGTTTCCTTTGGCCAGGTGAAGTCTGAGTTGCTCCAGACAGCAACCACCTCACCAGAGAAACCCCTAGCAAAGAATGTTCTAAAAGGAATGGGTTAGGCACTTACAATGTTATTGGTTTACCTTAACCTAAGAAAGAGTAGACAGAAAGGAGAATTTTTTTTTCTTCTTTGTTAGAGCTAATGCTTCCCATTCAATCAACTCAAACTGTAAAGAAATCCTTTAAAACATTCCTGACATAGATTATTCAGGAACTGAGCTATCCGGTTTTTGTGAATTAATATTATTTAGACTTCTATGTTAGGTACTTTGGACTGTAAACAGCAAGTTTTCCATCATTTCCTATCATTTAAAAGAGTGAGTCAGGGTGATTTTACATCACACTTGGAAATCTCAGCAACTGCATAGCAGATTGACAGTTTTTCTCCACTAAATAAGTTGCTTCTGTCAAATGGAAACTGTTGTCACAATAAGAAATATTCAAGTTAGTATTCATTTTTTGAACCTATTATTTTCTCCTTGGTCCATGGTTATCTTTTAAAATTTCAGAATATTTTTAATAAAAGCTATAAAGAATAGTGATGTTCACAAAACCCTGCAAAGAAAAACTTTATCTCTTAAATTCTATAACATGGATCTATGATTACAATAAATGCACTGCTTGATTCTTCTAAAGAATCAGTGGGAGAAGACAGTTACTAACGTGGTTATATGATGGTACTTAGCTGAACATTGTGAGTTTACTTTTTTTAAGTACAACAACAATCTATTTATTAAGGGTCCTACCCTGCAAAGAATGTGGCTGGGATTATTATATGCTTGAATAACAAGCAGCATACATCTTTTGTTATAGCAGCTATTGGGAGAGAGTCTGCATCTCTTTATATAAAATAAATGTTATTTCTAGTAAATATTGAAAATGCTGGTTTACTTACATTTTCCACTTGAAGACAAGGGCAAAATCTTATTCTTTGCTAAATGCTTAATGCTCATGATAGTGACTACCTACAGATAAATTCACCATAGTGGAAAATGAATGGGTGAATAAATAAGTCAGGATATAAAAATATTTTTCTCTTTGTCACAAAGCAGCTTAGAACATAGCTTCTCAATATTGAATGTGGATGTAAATAACCTCAGGAATTTGGGAAATGCAGATCTAATTGGTAGTCCTGAAGTGGGACCTGACATTCTAAATTTACTTTTTAAAAACTGTTATGTTCTGTGGGGGCCTGTTTGAGTTCTGCCTGAATGTGCTCAAGACACAACTGGTAAGGACCCCCCATCCCCTGTCAGGAACAGCCCTGCTCTGAACCAATCAGAGGAGGTTCTTCTCCCAGAGAAGCCCCTCCTATCTGATGCTCTGTGTGCTTGTTTGAGTTCAGCCAGAAGCCGTTCAAGGCACTACTGTTAGGACTCCCTTTCAAAGCAACCCCTGCCAAGGACCAACCAGGGGTGGTTCCTCACCTGGAGCAGTACCGCCTACCTGACACCCCACATTCCAATAGGTTCAGATTTGCAACATTTGAGCCTGGAACCAAAAGGCAGAGCAACATGAGGACCCAGGCAGAAACAGCTTCTGGAAGAAAGTGATTGTCAAAAAGTTGGTGGCTGATCTGACCCTTTGACTTGCAAGGAAAAAACACACAGAAAACTGCCTGCCTTCCCTGCAGGAAATCTCAATTCAAACATCCAGAAGAAGCTCTTCAACAATGAAGAATCAAACAAGGAGAGGTTCACCTCAAACCCAAAACACCCCTTGAAAGGATGCCATGGATAGGGGTAGAGATGAAAATCTTGAAAATATTATCAATGATCTGATTACTAGAAGGAACTATGAGCTAAAAAAGATATAATGAAGGGACTAAGTGAGAAAACCCAAGAGATGAAAGACTCTACTATCAAAGAAATAGACATACTCAAAAAGAGAGTAACAGAGCTAAAATCTGCAGTCAATGACATGAGAGGAACCATGGAAGAATACAATATAGACTAAATTTTATAGACAACAGAACCTCAGCTCTTGAAGAAAGAATTTCTGACAATGAGAACAGGTTGAGCAAGCAAGAACACACACATGATAAAAAAGAAAAAAACTCAGAACACAAACAGAATTTTAAAAATGTCTGGGATGAAATGAAAAGAAACAATCTAAGACTAACTGGGATACAGGAATAAATCGAAACACAAATGAATCAGATAAGGAATATTCTCAAGGAAATTGCTAAAGAAAATTTTGCCCATATGAAAATAGAGTAAGATATGCTCATCCAGGAAGCCTATAGGACAATAGGCCTAATCAAATGAGAAGCTCACCAAGGCACATCATATGAAAAACGTACAACTGAGAAATCAAGGAAAGAATATTGAAAGTGGCAAGGGAGAAACGCCGAATTAGAAGCAAACCAATCAGAATCACATCTGACTTTTCAGTTCAGACTCTGTAAGCTAGAAGATCATGGAAGGAGATCTTTCACTGCCTGAATGAACACAACATTCACATGAACACAGCCAAGAATACTACACCCAGCAAAACTCAACTTCAACTTTGAGGGGGAAATAAGAACTTTTCATGATAAGAACAAACTTGTTGCATTCACGAACAGAAAGCCAGCATTACAAAAAATCCTCAAACATAAACTCCAGATTGAAGAAAAAGCTAACATTCCTCAAAACCCACAGAGGAAATTCAATAAAGGTACAGGCTATCAAAAGACACTAAGGCAGCACAGAACTTACTAATAAAACACAATGAATATGAACAACAACCACATAATAATTCTAACACTGAATGTGAATGGTTTCAATGCACCATTCAAAAGACACAGACTAGAAGACTGGATCACAAAACAAAATCCAACAATATGCTGCTTACAGGAAACTCACCTTACAACCAATGACACCCACAGATTAAGGGTGAAAGGATTGAAAAAAATCTACCGGTCGTGTTCTCTGTGCCTTCAGGTGGGACTTGAACAGGCCCCAACAGGAATGCGGGGCATCAGGTAGGTGAGGCTCCTCCAGGCGGGGAACCCTCCTCTGGTTGGTCCTGAGGAGAGGCTGCTCTGGATGGGGTCCTACTGGTTGTGTCCTGAGCACTTTTTGGTGGAACTTAAACAGGCCCCAACAGGAAAGTGGGGCATCAGGTAGGTGGAGGTGCTCCAGGAAGGAAACCTCCCCTGGTTGGTTGTGATCAGGGGCTGCTCCCGAAAGGGGTCCTACCATTTGTGTTCTGAGTGCCTTTTAGTGGGCTCATTCTATTAATTTTTAAATTGGTACATTATAGTTATGCTTTAAAATGGAATTCATTGTGATGTATTCATGCATGCACAGGGCATAATCTGGTTAATTTCATTCCACTGTTCCTCCCTTTTCCCATCTTCCTCCCTCCTATAGTCCATTTGGACACCCTTCAATTTTCATGAGGTCACTCTTTAAAAATTCCTTCTTTGTGTCTAGCTTTGCATTTGAGAAAGAATATTAGATCCTTTACTTTCTGAGCCCAGCTTATTTTATTCAGCATGATGTTTTCCAGTTCTGTCCAATACAAGTAAATGGCATAATTTAATTTATCTTTATGACTGAGTAAAACTTTGCTGTTTGTGCATATATACATATATATACCACATTTCCTTTATCCAAACATCTATTCCAGGTTCCATCTAGATGAAACCTAGGCTGGTTCCATAATTTCGCCTAAATTTCTTCTTAATTTTTTTTCTTTATTGTATTTTTAATTGACACAATAATGGTATAAATATATGGCATAAATGTGATGTGTTGACACATGTATACATGTGGAATAATTAATATAAATAATTAGCATATGCATTACTTCACACACTTATCATCTTTGTGAGAATATTTAAAACCTATCCTTTTAGTAGTTTAGAAATACACAATTCTTTATTATTAACTATAATGCCATTGGTGCAAAAGAGATCAACAAAACTTATTCTTCTTATGTAACTCAAACATTACACCCATTTTCCCTTTACCACCCTCATCAGTGTGGTTGATAACTACCATTTTATTCTCTAATTCTTTGAGCTCAATTTTATTTTAGATTCAACATGTACACATGTGGTATCTGTCTTTCTGTGCATAGCTTATTTCACTTAATATGATATTCTTCAGATTTATTCATTTTATCAGAAAGACTATTTTCTTTTTTAAGCCAAATAATATTTCATTGTGTATGTATATGACTTTTCCTTATCTGTTCATCTCTTGGTAGACATGGAACTTTTACATATTTTGGCTATTGTGAATACTGATGTGATGAATTTGGGAGATCAGATACCTCTTTACATAGTGATTGCAATCCCTTTGGTTATATATCCAAAAGTGGAATTGCTTGATCATATGATAATTCTAGTTTTAAATTTTTGAGAAAATGTCATACTATTTTTTGGAATGATAGTACTAATTTACATTCCTAGTGACAGTGCACATTCCCACTGACACTTGTTATCTTTTTTGTTTTTGATAAGTTCTTCTAATAGATATGAAATAATCTTATTGTAATATTTATTTGTATTTCTTTGATGATTAGTGATGTTGTGTTTTTCAAATATCTAATGGCTATTTCTATGCTTTTTTCCTAAAGAAATGCGTATGCATGTCCTGATTTATTCAGTTTTTTCATTGCTGTGACTATAAGAGAAGAATAATTTTAGAAGGAAAAATTTATTTCAGGGCTCAGAGTTTCAGAGTTCCTAATCCACAGAAGGCCACCTCCTTTTCTTGGTTCTGGAGGTGAGGTTGAATATCATAGTGTAAAAGTGTAGCACAGAGAAGCAGCTCAAGACATCACATTATGAAGCAAGGAGAGAGAGCTCCACACATCAGATACAAAATATATACCCCAAAGACATGCCCCCAATGACCCAGCTCCTCCAGCTACACCCTAACCACCTATCAGAGGAATAATTCACTGATTAGGTTAAAGATTTCAGAACCCAAACAATTGTCCTCTAAGATTTCTTGCTTAGTTTCACATGAATTTTGGGGGGACACCTTTCATCCAACCATAACATGTCCTTTTCTCATTATTTAATGAGCTTATACCTTGTCTTGTTTTGGGATACTTTTGAGTTCCTTATATAGATGGTCCCTGATTTAATGATGCCATTGGGATTTTAAAAGGTGTGAAAAACCATAGGTATTCAGTAGAAATAGTACTTTGAGTTTTAAATTTTGTTCTTTTCCTGGTCCAGTGATGTGTAAGCTGATACTCTCTTCCAATGTTAGGCCTTGGCAGTGAGCCTCAGCTCCTAGTCAGCCAAATATGAGTAACGATAAATACTTATTACCCTATGATGTTCATAGGTAGATGTATTAAATGTATTTTAACATGATATTATCAACTTAAGATGGGCTTATAAGGATATATGTTACTGTAAGATAAGGAGTATTTCTATATTTTGTATTTGAATGAGCCTCTTAGCTATTTTATAATCTGCAAATGCTTTTCCAGATGTGTGTTCAATCTGTCAATTATGTCTTATTCTGGGTAGAACGTTTTTAGTTTGATGCCATCTCTTTTGCCTAATTTTCCTTTGTTGCCTATGCCTTTGTTGTCACATCTAAACAAACATTACGCAAATCAATGTTGTTCCACTTTTCTGTTTTATTCTAGTAATTTTAGTTTTAGGACTTACATTTAAGTCTGGAAAACATTTTGAGGTAATTTTTGGTATATGGTGTGAAATAGCTTCCAGTTTTCTACCTGTTTATAGCGAATTGTCCCAACATTTTTTGCAGAGACTCTCCTAAATGATGCCAATGTTTTTGGTCTGTTGAACCATTTTGAGGAAGTTGAAAGTAGTTTTTCAAGAATAAAATTCCCTAATAATGGAATTTTTCAATAAGATAAGATTTTTTAACATTTTAAATGAATGCAAAGGACTTACAAAATAATAATTGTATTTATATTTGTTAATTTAAAAATGTCATGTGGAAAGCTCCTACCCATTCAGTTACACCTCTAAATCTATCTGCATTTTACTTTTCAAAACAGCATCAAGTATTACTCATATGCATGAAATATGATATCTATAAACTCTCCAGAGAATACACATAATGTTTTAAATCCACCTATAGTTATACTTTATCCTGCCATATCCATAGTGTGGTCTTTGGAACAAAGGAGATCCTGGGTCAAAACAAATTTATGAGGTCAAAACTATTGTCATGAGAAATCTAAGATGATTTTCCTCCCTTCATTTGTATATATATGTGTGTGTATATATATATACACACACATATATATACACACATATATATGTTATTTGACTTCTTCATTGCTTTGACATTTGTATTGATGTTGAAAAAATAAGAGCCCATACCATGAATCGTGGTTGTGATACCAATTGTGCAAGTAATCACTGTAATTTATTTAGTGGTTCAACATAGTCTTACATATTGAAGGGATTCATTGGTTCACATTCATATATGCATACATAATGACAAAAATAGCTTGAACATTATCCTTGTCCAGGATCTTTCCCACTTCATTCACTCCCTAATCTCATGTCTCCTCTGTAATTCCCTCCCCCCATGTTACAAATAAAAATAACCATATACATGCATTTTAATTATTGAAATTGGTAGACTTATATGTCTGCCTGAGTATATTTTGCATTCTCGTGGGAGTCAAGCATACTCTACAGTATTAATCACCCCCTTTTTCTCTCCATCTCTTCCTTCCTTTTCTCCTCTCCCTGCTTCATAGCTATAGTTCCCACATTTTATGTTTTACTTCATATTTGGTGGATATATTAAATAAACTTGACTAACTTTTATTCTATCTTAGGTTTTGCTGTAGTTTCCACATATGAGAGAACACATTTGACCCTTAGTCTCTGTGTCAGGTTTGTTTCACTCAGCATTTTTTCAATTTCCATCCATTTACCTGCAAAAGCCATGATATCATCCTTTATAATAACTGAGTAGAGCTCCATTGTGTGTGTGTGTGTGTGTGTGTGTGTGTATCACAGTTTTTGGATCAATTCATCCATTGTCTGGTATCTAGGTTGTTTCCATAATTTAGTTATTGTAAATTGAGCTGCTATAAACATTGATGTAGTTCTGTTTCTTTAATATGCTGATTCTAGGTCTTCTGGGAAAATACCAGAAGTGGGAAAATATCCAGGAGTGGGATAGCTGGGTCATATGGTGGTTCCACCCCTATTTTTTTTTTTTTTTGAGTCTCCACAATGCTTTCCAGAGTGGCTATACCAGTTTGCTGCCCCACCAACAGTGTGTTAGTGTTCCTTTCTGCCCACAACCCATCCAACATCTTTTATTGTTCATGTTCTTAATTTTTGTTATTCTGGAGTGAGGTGGAATCTCAGTGCAGTTTTAATTTGCATTTCTCTAGGGCTGCAATGGTGGACTGCCAGTTGCAGCGTGTGAGGACAAAGGTTCAAACCCCAACACTACATACACAATGGAGTGTTGGAGCAATGAAAGTCACTTGAAAAACTAAATAAAAATTGATTCTCTCCTCTCTCTCTCTCTCTCTCTCTCTCTCTGTGTTTCTCTCTCCAAAAAATTTGCATTTCTCTAATTGCTAGTAATATAGAGCATTTTCTCATATATTTATTGGCTTTTTAAACTTCCTCTGTTGATTTGAGAAGTTTCTGTTTAGTTTTATAGCCCATTGATTGATTGGAATGTTTGTGTTTTTGGTGTGAAATTTTCATTTTTGATCATCATACACTCAGTAAAAATAATGCCATTTCACTGAAGAATATCTATAATGAAGAAATTCAGTTTATACTTTATTGAAACTTGACCTGGAGTATAAAACACTTTAATAGGATGAGGGAGGAAGAATTCTTGCAATACTTTTGCATAATAAAGTGCCATGCTTCTTTCATTATAAGAACTTGTGTAGTTATTTTTACTATGAGCAAAATCAATTGTAATTTACATCAAAGCTAATTTAATTTAAATTATGAGAAACTATGATCCTTCTGATTTGGGTGCATAGCAGACATTTTCTTGAAAATGAATGAAGTGATTCTGTCATGCCAAGATAAACAACTGACAGTATTCATTGCCAATGATAAAATTTGAGCTTTCAAAGAAAATCACATTTAGAAAAATTGTATCTGCCACTATGAGTTTGACAGCTTACTTATGTCTAATATATTCCTTATGAGAAGAGTGGTGATATTTAGTAATGTGATTTTTGAGGATATATAATGGAATCTATCAACCTTTGAATATAGTAGCAATGCATCAAACTAGTATTTTGCAAATGACCAATGCATTATGTTAGAAAAGCACACATGATAAAACAATGCAATCATAAGCAAGAAAGGCCAATGGATTTTAATGTGACAGAGTATGAAACATTATTTGATATAATTTTAGATTTGACAATGTAATGATTTTGTGTTGCTAAAACACTATTTGTTAGGATACTCGGTGTAATATAAAATAAGTAGTTCACAATTTCAGTATATTCTGTTACATGAGTACCTTCTCAATTTGATGGTGTCTTTCTACTATACATGAAAATAAAATTACCACTTCAAATTGTTCCTCTGCTATTTCTTCCACTCTTTTCTGTCACATACATCTTGACTTAGAATGTTCATATTCCAAGCCATCTTCATTTGCATATAGTGATAAATTTTCACAGATGGATAATTACTTCATACAATTGTACTTAGTTTAATTTTTAGTCACTATAAATATATTCACAAGTATGTGAGTGGGTGTTTTTGTGTATTTGTTTTATTTTTGTAAATCTAAAAGCATATGAATGAATTCTGCAAAAGGTGTAAATTATATCTAAACACTCAACGAAAAGAGTTTATAAGAATTATTTTAGACACTTCAGGACTCACACTAGTGGAATTTTTATTTTGTTCATTATCCTAGACCTGGTATGCTTTAAATATCAAACTATTTAAGTTCTGCCTCAGCTCAGGACTAAAGCAATTGAGCCTATTAACCTTGGACTAAAAATTCTGAAACCATGAGCTAAAATAAATCTTTCTTCCTCTAAGTTGTTTTTCTCAGGCATTTGTCACACCAATGAAAAGCTAAGTAACACAAATAATAAATAAATCTATAAAGTCATTACAATTAAACTTTACTAATAAAATGTAGTCCATAGTACAGAATTGGCCCAGGAAGTTGTAATTTTCCAGTCTCAGCTCTAGAAAGAGGAGTGTGCTTGTCACTAGGTACCTAGCACAAGTATTTAAGAATTCAGTCTAATGCTGGTGATGGTTTTTTCAACATTTTACTATTTTTAAAAGGAAAGTCGAGTGCACACTATGTGCTAGGCACACAGTATAGAACACAATGATCTCAAGGTCAAGGCAAGGAAATCAATATATCCTACAAGAAGAATTTCGAATTTGGTGGGAGCTGCCCTACACCAATGGTGGAGGATCCTACAATAAAAACTAATGCAGCTATGCATGGCAGGTTTCACCAACTGAATTGGGAAGGACATCATATTTTGCTTGTAATTTAAGTAGGAATTTAAAGGTCTATATTAAGAGAACATTTGACTTTGACTGTTCAGTTCTCTCTTGAAGTGATACATTTACTGCTTGTAAAAGTATCGGTTTTTCAATTGACCTGACCTTATGTATTCCTTTTATTATGTTTTCTCTGCATTGTATCTTTGCTCTCATGACAGCTACTTGAGGGCAGTCCCTTTGCATTATGTATTGCATCCCTTAGTCCGTCCCTATGATGGAGACATTAGACTCTGGTGGATTCAGGATCCCATGTGCACTCCTTTGCTTGAGTTCCCAAATAATTGGGAAATGAGAAATGAACAGAAAGATGGGCTTCTATGAGACGTCTTTGTTCACAAGTAATGACAACTTGTTCACAGGAAATAAATAACTTATTTCCTATGCTATAATGAAGATTTGATGATATAAAAAACACCTGCGGCAAGCCTATTCTATCCTATTCAATAACTTAGCTACTTCTAATAATAAATTACAATCATGTTTTTAAATAAACACTAATTAAAATAATTGGAGTTGTAGAATTCACTCAAGGTGTTTTTAATTACTTTATTTTGTATACACAAAAATATTTAAAATTAAGAAAACAATAATACATTTTGTCTCTTACTGTGCTAATGGGAAACTCAGTTCTACTTGATTATTATTATAAAAGAATCTAGATTCATTCCTCTTCAATACAAAATGTTGGCTTTTTCCTCCTCAAATCAATTGTTTACTGCAATACTGTAATGACTTTAAAGTTCCACTTAAATAGTTTTTAATTACTACTATCTTATATTCAAAAATACTTAAGGGATTAAACTTACACATGCAGGTTCGTGCTTTTTTATAGAAAATTCAACTCTACTTGTTTAGGATTATAAAGAAATGTAATTCATACATTACATGACATTATTTATAGTTCTGAAATAGCTATAGAATGTGTTCAATTGGAAACAGAAAAGGAAAGTCATTGGTACCACCTATTAAAAATGTTTGTAATTTATGACTTCCTTTGACCTCATGCAGTTTGCCTCCAATCTTTTTCTCCCAGCTTTGCTCTACTTGGATGGTATAGTGCGGATTACATTAAATGTATCCCTTATTCAAAGACAACCATTCCGAAGGTGATTATAATATAAATTGAGAGTGACTCTGAAGTATTTATTCATTGGCAAGTGTCACTGGGTGATTTTGTTCCTTGGGATTAGGTCATAGGCACTGAGACAGTGCTCTCTACAGAACCCTCCGGTTCTCCAGGCCCAGTGAAATATTCTCTGCATTGCCATCCTCAGGATAGCAGAGGTAACTTTTTAAAATTCTTCCAGTTATCCCAATTTGAATGACACGTTTCTCTTTTCAGAACACTGAGAATCCAATTTAAGTACAAATAAGAAGAAAAGGGTTTTGAAAGTAGGAAATAGTTTTCCTTAACAAAAAGTATAGATGCTTAAAGTAGATATGGTCCTAGAATTGAAGTCTTTCAATTGTAAAGATGCTTGACCAAGAGCCTCTTAATTGTCTTCATTAGGAACTCTGTAAAAAAATAAATGAAGCAGTGCCTTCATGTATATCACACTATCACACCACACACACACACACATACACACAGCAATTATGAAGGGTACTGATGAAATGACTGTGGCCACAGGTTGCCTTTTTTAAAGCTAGCTTTCACCACTGCCTAGCTTTGTTAGATTGAGCAATTATGTCTCAATTTTCTTTATAAAATCAGGGAAGTCAGAGTAGCTACTTTATGAGTGAGAGATTTCTATAGAAAACCTTTCTAGTAGGATATACACAGACATATGTGAATTATTATGGGAATTGGATTACACAATTATGGAAGATCTTTCCTTTGCAAACTGGAGAACCAAGAAAGTCTGAGCCTCAGAATGGGGAATGCCAAGGGCAGGGCAGGACGGATGTCCCAGAAGGAGAGTAGAGTGCCACTCTGCCTTCCTGCAGGTATTTGATCATCTGATCTCTGAATGGCTGCAATGATGCCTGCTTGCATCCATGTAGGCAGATCTTCTTTACACAGTTTACTGACTCATATGCTTGTTACTTCCAGAAATCTCTCAAAAACATACCCAGATATGTTTTTCTAGCTATCTGGGTATCCTGTAACCCAGTCAAGCTGACACTAAAATTAATCATTATACATCCCTCATGAAGATATAAGAGCCATGTCCACTGAAAGTAAGAATAAATGCTTATCATTTTATTATTTTAATATTAATATGAGTAAATCATATTAAAGTCATTAATGTTACTTTGGAAAAGTAAATTCAAGGAAATCAAAGAAGATTTTTTTCTTGTATTTGTTTTATTATATTTTGTTGACTTTATTAAATTCAAACTGACAGAATTGTTTGCCTTGAATTTTGATTGCTAAACTTGGCCCTTTATCAAATTCAAGGTTCTGATTTGGATCCACCTTATACTTATTTCTGATTTTGAAGAAATGTAAAAATTCTTTGGATTAGATGAAGAAAAAATGCTATAACTATGTAAGATTAGTTAAAATTTCTATTTTACATTTTAATCTTCTGTTATTGAAGAAAAGATTCACTTATTGTTATTATTGTTTTTTTCTTTAGTTAGAAATATATAGATATTTTGGGATGTTGGATGAACTTCTTGAAATTTCTATAAATTTTAGACTATATATATGTACAGGTATTTATTTTATAATGGCAAGGTCTCATTTAGATAAGAAATATGCATTTTTTTGTATTCTAGAATATTTAATGCAGAATTATAAAGCAGCTTTGTTACTATTCGTACCTCCATACTGATAAAACCTATAATTCTGCACAGGTGAGAAACCCCCGACACATACTAACATGCTACATTTTCTTAATTTGAAATGAAAAAGGATATTTTAATAATGAAACTGTATTATCCAGCTTTCCACTACTCTAACACTAGCTAAGATAGTCAACTTATAAGGAGAGAAAGTTCATCTTGGTAGTTTCAGTTTGCGGTGAATGTTGTCTTTGGCCCCATACGTAGGCAGTGCATGATGGTGGGGTATATGAGATGGACCAAAACTCATGTTGGGACACAAAATAGAGGAAGGGAGAGACCAGAGGACCGACCCATTGTGCCCTTGAAGGATTCATTCCCAATGACAAAAGACATCCGGACACCAGACCATACCCCTTAAAGTTTCCACCACCTTCCAGTACCACCACACTAGGGTCCAAGTCTTTAATAATGGTCCTTTAGAGGACACTTAAGAGCCAAGCTTTAGAAGATACCTATGGCTTCTAGTAATTAACTGGAAAGTTTCCAAAAACAGATAGAAAATTCCTATATTTTATTAAAGAGTTATTTTCACAAATTCTTCACTTTGAAGCTAATATATTGTCCTTTAGAAACAATTCCATTTATTGAATTAAGCAAAGAAAATTATATAATAGATTCAAAGAATAATTCTAGAAATAACCTTTATGATACAAGGACCCTAATTTAACCTAAGCTCAATCATCCCCTTGAACATTTTCTATGCCTAGCACATATACATAAAATTGATATTGATTAATAATTTGTTAAGAACATAATACTAAACAGAAAGACAAATGGTACAAATTTTCTCATTCACTTGACTATATCTTCTAAACTATATAGTGCTCATAGGAGTTTCAATTATGGTACAAGAAAAGTCTGGTTGCGAGTATGCTTTATAATCCTTGTTCTCACTCATATTTGTTGACCATCTTCCTACTTAGATCAGGATGGATTGTATGTAATTTATTCCATTTGAATTTAAGGCTCCAGAAATATCAACTATCTGAAGCTTCTGTGCAAAATCTAAAGAAATGCAACATTTGGTAAATAAACTTATGTATTGAGTTTTTGCTGAATGCACATTCAGTCCTACTTTTAATTTGCTGCAACAGGAAATCTCTGTTGCCCTTTGAAAAGCATTTTAGAGTGAAGGTGAGAATGGTCAATGTGTAGAAGATGAGAATGGTCAATGTGTGGAGTAAAATATAGATGCTCAAATGAAAAATATAGGAGAATTCAGAATTAATCACTTCTCTTGCTTCTTCCAAGAGTCATTGAAGAGCACCCTTGACCCGCTGATGTCCACTTCCACCTGGGAGACCATCCTAATACCTGTCATGTACTGCCTAGAGAGGATGCTATATTATCCCCATGTAATCATACGTTCCTGTGTTTGATCTGACTTTTCAGTATCCATTTTTTACATTCTTTTCCATATTTTCCATTGACGTTGAAGTGAGATGATACTATATTAAGAATTAGGTCACCAGGTGTCGTGGCACATGCCTGTAATCCCAGTGGCTTGGGAGGCTGAGGCTGAGATTGTAAATCTGAGGCCAGCCTCAGAAATTTAGCAAGGCCCTACACAACTTAGCAAGACCTATTCTCAAAAAAATATAATGAAAAAGGACTGAGGGTATAGTTTAGTGGATAAGTGTCCCTGATACTAAAACAAACAAACAAAAAAAGAATTTAGATAAACAATCACAGAAGATGGAAATATTAAAAATTATTGGAAAAGCTAATAATTACTTATACTTTCAAGATTGTGGATGCATCATAATGTCTTAAATGCTGGCTTTTGTTGTTACTATGATCTTCTTGCCTTACTCTGTTCATTGAAGCAACTGACTAATTATATAAAGCAGCTGTTGTACAAGGGCAGCAGCTGCTTTGCATAATGTTTATTTACATTGCCGGAATGTAATTTGAGAGGCTATTATGATTCCAAATTTGTGGCCAATACTATATTTCCTTTGTAAGTTTTGTGGGCAATGAATCTGTATCTTCATCAGTGCTTCAAATGACAAACCAAATTGAATCATGGTGTATTCCTCTGACTTTATATTTTATGAATTCTGAACTGAAGTACATCATTTCTCATCCATTAACTTAGTAAAAATGTATTGGAAAAGTGTGAGAGTTATACAACATTCAGAGTAATATTATATTTAAGGCTTTCTATTAGGTCACACAGTCTGTGTGCTTCTTCCAACTTCAAATTCTCCCTATCTTTTTTTCATCTGGCATGGTTCTTGTGCCAGCTTGCCTTCCTCCCTTCCAAATTTAGATGAAATTCTCCAAATTGATTGCCTGAGAGAGACCTCATGGGCTGATTGATTCTCCTGGAAGTACCAGAAAGTTAGTTTCCTGTGCATTGAAACCTTAGTCACAGAGAAACAGCATCTGGAGGGGAATGGGCAATATAATTCCCTTCCTTCCTCTCTCTCTCCTTGCCTGCTGAATGAAGGAAATCTTCTGTGCTGTCTCTAAAGGAGAAGATGTAGTGTTGTGGGCTCTAATCAGAAGATTACTAGGTATTAAGAATCTCAGAGAAGCCTCTGGCCAGCATCCAGGTAAGAACTCAGAGGTCTTCAATCCAACAACTTGTAAATGACCAAATCCTTCTAGCAACCAGCTGAGTGATCCTGAAACTGTTCTTCACCCAGTTGAACCTTAAGATGATCACAGCTAGTGGACCCCTAGTTTAAACCTGTAAGAGATTCTGAAACAAAGAACCTAATTGGTGCACACCCTGGTTTCTTACCTGGAGAAAATATGAAATAAGAAATATAATTGTTTTAAGTGGGTACATGGTGAGATATTTTATTACATAATTTATATTGATCATAACTTTGGCCCAGTTCTACTGCAGATTGCATTCAGTAGCCTCCAGTTTGTAATGAAACCACCTGGTCAAGCAGAAAGCGCCTACATAATCCTGTAGCTATAGCTCTTCCTTTGCCTTTAAGACTATGCAGCATTTCTGTGTATGGCCCATCCCTTTAAGCCCCTGTTTATGGTGGTAGATCTCTTTTCAAAGAAACCAATCAGAGGTTCCTCACCTGAAAAGATGCCTCTGAGGATAATATAAGAAAAAGAGAGAGGAGGGTCTGAACTATTTCACTGTTTATGATTTTTACTCTAACAACTTAATTTTTTATTTCCTCTGTTCAGGGCTATTGGTGTGCAGGGTCAGCTTCCATCATACCAGTGTAATGGTTAGTTTCCCTTGCCTAAAGCAAACAGCATATATACTTGTTCATTAGTAAAGCTACTTCTATCTTCAAGTTCTGTTGAGTGTGCAAATTTTCAAGATCAATATTTTGTGCCATTTATTTATTTGTATGTTACTATAAAACTAAATCACCTTATTGTATCTTTTCATATATTTTAATATCTACCAGTACCCTTTCCCCTTATTGTTATTGATAGAAGTCTATTGATTATTAACACACCTTTTCTATGTCATATAACTTTTGAAATCAGGTTATCATATTTCATTGAAATCCTTTAATTTCATTAAATGTGGATAAAATTATAAAATAGTTATTATACTTATTCTTTTGATCCATCATCACATAATTATGGATTTCTCTTTTCATTTTGTAATGTAGGAGCTTTTTCTGTTTGTCTAATGAATTTATATTGGTGAATTAAATAATGTATCATTATGAAGTAATTCATTAACTATTTGCTTAATATTCATATACATATACAAGCTTTCTCTTTGCTGGTATTTTCATAATTAATTTTTGCTCATTGCAAATGTACTAATACTATTGTTCTTTTAGCTCTGTCTTTTGTAAGAAGCATATTGTTTGGTTTTGTTTATTTTTCATATGCTTCTTTTGTTAAACAGTTCCTTTTGAAAAGAGGGCATTTTGCCCAATTATAATTTTATGGCTATTTATATGCTAGATTAAATCTAAAGATTTATTTTTGTTATTAACAATTATCGTACTTCAATTAACTTTGCTTTCCTCTTTTTTGTCTGATTCCTTTTATTAATAGGTTTTTATTAACTAATTTGATGATTTGCCTAAGCAATTTTACTGTAGTTTCCAAAGTTATTTCACAAGTAATTTGAAAAAAATTACTTTGTAGCAACTATCTATTCCCTATTAAAAGCAGTTGATGTTCTTCAATAATTTTATGTTTGTCTTTACTTATCAAATGTTTTCTGACTGTGTTTAACATAGTGAAATGCAAAAAGTGGATATAAATTTACATGGAAACATAACTAAGCGAAGACAGGGAAATAGAATGATTTCTGAAAGCTCGACAACCTAGTCAGAAGTAGAACTCAATGAAGCTTAAACTCATCTTAAGAAAATATTTTCTCTTAAATATTGCCGTGTCGAAGTGAAACAGGGGTACAATTCACAATGTGAACTCTTCTCAGTTAAGAGCTTAGCCAATTTAACTCAAGGAAAATATCAGAGATTCAGGAAATACCTCAATCATCTTCTCATGATGCCACATTCAAACCAGAACCAGTGCATGTATTTAGGAAGCAAGGCAAATATTTGGTCTCATTGGATCTGATGAGTCAATCATTTTAAAATAGCTTTTTTAGACCCTTTCCATTCTACTTTGTAACAGGAAAGCTTTTTAAAAAAAAATCATTCCATGTTAGCAAAGTTAATTTTTGGCTGAAAACCTATTTATACTTCTAAAGCTTTTAGCTCTGGACTGCCTTTGGGCTTTACTTTCCATCTGAATTCTTTAATTTCTGCCTCATTTATGTTGTAAAATTATCCCTCACAAGGATGGTAAACTGAATATCAATGCCCTCTAACAATTGTGTTACCCCTGAGATTCGGGGATGATCTTAGCTATGACTTGAGAATAGAAGTTATACTTTCAAAATATACCAAAAATGTATTTTAATTGATTAACAGCATAGTCATTTTTATTTCATTGATCTCCACCTAGATTAAAAGAAAATTCAAAATAATCCCACCTTTCCAATTTCACTATTTTTGTTTAAATTTATTTCCATTGATTCTGCCTTGAAAATGTGATCATTATTATAGAATCTAAGATAAATCAAATGTTTGAAAACTATTGACAACCTGTCCCTATTACCAATTCTATTCTATTTTTAAATGGTAAAGAAATAGAGTGCATTGAAATTCTGTGACTTCCAGCTAACTATATCCGCATGAATTTAATTATGATTCTACATAAATCTTTTCACACAAGAAGAAAACATTGTATTCTATTGTTTATTCTATTATTTATATTTAATTTTTTTAGAATTTTGCTTAGTTTCCAAATTATAGTATATATTATATATATTTTTGAGGTAGTTTTAATAGATATTAAAATATTTGATTATTTCTTTAAACTATTCTTTGATACCAATTTTAGAATTCTGATTAGATATGTATTTAAAAATATATCATAGTAAATGTAATAATCCAAGTTGATTTCTCCAAAAGGTTATCTAAAATTGCAGTAATCATAAAAAAGTAATTTTACATTTAAAGAAGGAAATTTGAGATCGATGACCATTCATTTTAAATTTATATCAGCTTTATAGCTCTTTTGTCATTGTGACATATTTATGAGGCTCTTAACTTTTCACTGCTTCAGGGCTGTAATGTACTAGATGTGACCCTTACATGCTAAAGTCAAGATCATACAAGTTACACTGATTATATGCCATTCAGAAATAATACTAAAACTTAACTTCCTATGCTTTAGTGAACATCTGAGGAAAAGGATGACTGCCAAATTCATCTTAATAAAAAAATAGGAAAGCTACTGTACAAAAGATGTAACTGAATAGTATAACTAAAGTGCCAAATTTAATATTATCACTGATGTGCAAATAATAATGCAAGACTGTTTATTCAATTGGTACTTAATACATTTTTCAAAAAGCATATTTCTTGCACATAAAAATTAAATGGAGGGGTTGGAGCAGTGGCTCAGCGATTATGGCATTTGCTTGGCATGCACAATTACATGGATTTGAACCCCAGCACCACATACACAACAAAGTGTCAGAGCAATGAAAGCCACATGAAAAACTAAATAAAGTTGATTTTCTCATTCTCTCTCTCTCTCTCACTATCGCTCTTTCTAAAAAAAATTAAATGGAAACAAATTAATAAATTCATATATTATCTTTTTTAGTCATTTTCAAAACATGATGCTAAATTATTCAGATTGCTATGAAGGAAAAATGTAGTGAAATACTAGGTTTTAGATATTAGGAGTATAATGAAAATATTTATTTTATTGACCTTTTGAGCATTAAATTTCTTATTAGCAATGAGAGTTGTAAAGAATCAATATTTTTGATTATTCATTTGATTAACATTAACATTTCATTAATTTTATTTTTCTAAAAAATTAACAATTCACAGTTTTATAAATGTATGGCATATGAACTGATATTATGATTTATTAATACAATGTGGAATAACTGAATTAAGGTAGCTGAACAGTTTTATGGTGAAAATATCTGGATTTTACTCATGAATTTTGAAATGTACACTACTCTGTAATTAACTTTATTCACCACAATGCTGCAATAGAATTCAAAATAAAACAAATACACTCCTATGTGACTGAAATTTTATATTCTGACAATTCTTCCCACCCCTGGCTACTGTCACTACCATCCTACACTCTGCTTCTGTGAGTTTAATTGTCTTAGATTCACAGTATTAATGAGAACATGCAATATCTTTTATTCTGTGCTTGGTTTATTTAACTTACTATGACATTCTCCACATTCATCTATATTGTTGCAAATGATAGAATTTTATTCCTTTTTAAACTATGAATATTATTCCTGTGGGGGATACTGAATACACATTGTATATATTTATTCATTTTTCTGTTGATGGACCCTTTAGTTTAATTCTATAATTTTGAGAATAATGCTACAAAGCCTTTAGCAATACAGATATCTCTTGACACAAATGAGTTCAAAACTTTTGGGCAAATACCCAGAAATAGAATGGGTGGATCATGTGATAATTCTATTTTTAGCTTTCTGTGAAATATCCATACAGAGTCCATAAGGGCAATACTAACTTATACTCACACAACAGTGTACACGATTTCCCTTTTCTCCCTCTCTGAGATAACCAGCACCAATTATCTTTCATTTTGTGATAATCATCATCTAACAGGTATGACTTCATAAATCATTATGTTTTCAGCTTGCCTTTCGTAAAGATTAATGATGCTGAACATTTCTCTATACACCTCTTGGGCATTTGTTTCTCTTTTTTTGAAAATATTTATTATCAGAGCTGGCCTATTTTTTAAAATTGAGTTTTCATTGTTTTTATTGGATTTTGATTCGTTGTATATTTTAGAGTTACTTATCTGATGTATAGCTTGCAAATATCAAATCCATACCCATTAGTGGTCATGCACAATGTTAATTGCTTGCCTTGCTGTGCAGAGCTCTTTAGTTTAATCGAATCTTATTTTTCTATTTTTGTGCCTGAAATTTTGGAGTCAAATAAAAATATATATTGTCTATAGCAAAAGGCATGTCATTTTTCCCCTTTGCTTACTTCTAGTAGCTTTACAGCTTCCAATCTTATGTATAAAAGTCTTTAATCCATTTTGAGCTTACTTTGTGTATGCTGTGAGTTTCAATGTCATTATTCTGCATGTTGATATCTAGTTTTCCTAAAGCCATTTATTGAAGAAGCCATCGTTTTCCCATTTGTTTTCTTATCAACTTCATGGAAAATAGATGTGTTAAGATGTGTGTGTTTATATCTGGGTTTTAAATACTGTTCTGTTGCTCAACATATCTTACTATTTTGCCAGTGCCATGATACTTTACTACTTCAACTTTGAAGTATATTTTGAAACTAAGGTGTTATTTATTGTTTTATTCTTCTTCCTCATGATTACCCTGGGTATTCTGGGCTTTTTCTTCTTCCATATGAATTTTTGGATTGATTTTACTAAGTCAATGAAAATGACATCAATAAAAGTAAAGTTTATAACAATAAATAGCAGAAAGAAAACATCTCACATAAATAACTTAATGTTATACCTTAAGGAACTGGAAAGTAAAAACAAACACAACCCAAAATTAGCAGAAGGAAAGGACAATAAGATCAATGCATAAATACATGAAAAGGAGACTGGAACAATAATACAAAAGATGGAGTAAATTGAGTTAGTTTTTTGAAAACATCAATAAAACTTTTGTCAGATTAACTAAACAATGAGAGAAGATTCAACCAAATAAAATCAGAAATAAAAGAGAAGACATTATACCTAATATCAAAAAAATACTGTAGCTCATGAGACAAATATGAACAATTATACTCCAACATATTATATAACCTTGAAGAAGTGAATAGATTTCTAGGAACATAAAAGGTACTAACAGTAAATCATGCAGAAATAGAAAATCTAAGCAAATCAATAACAAGTATGAAGATCAATTCAGTAATCAGAAAAGAAAACCACAGGAAATTATTGCTTCATGACATAATTCTACCAAACATTTAAAAAAGAACTAATAACAACTATTCTTAAATTCTTCCAAAAAATTGAAGAGGAGGAAATATTTCCAACTAATTTTATAAGGTTTAGGCTATTCAAATACTAATCCAGAAATGAAATTTGCAGATCAATTACCCTGAGGAATATAGAGGCAAAAATCCTTAACATTATACTAGCAAAACAAATTCAACAACACATTAAAAAGATCATAGCAAGGAATCAAGGGACAGGAGGAGGGAGATAGAGGGATATGGGGGATATTGAACAAATTGTATTGCTGAATTGTGCGCATCTAGGAATATATGAGAACTAATTCCAATATTATGTAAAACTATAATGCACTAATAAAAATAAATTTAAAAAAAGATCATCCATGGGCTAGAGTGATGTCCCAGCAGCACAATGCTTGCCTGGCATGTGCGAGTACATGGATTCAAACCCCAGCACCACATACACAACAAAGTGTCTGAGCAAGAAAAGCCACATGAAAAACTAAATAAAATTGATTCTCTCTCACTGTCCCTCTGTCTTAAAAAAACATCCACTATAATCAATTGTAATTTATTGTTTCAGTAAAAGGGTAACTCAACATACACAAATCAATAATTTTGATATATCCCTTAACAGAGAAAAGTAGCAATCATATGATTATATCAGGAGATGCCAAAAAAATTATAAAATTCAACACACTTACATGATAGAAATCGTCACTCAATAAAGTGTAGAAGTAATGTACCTCATATATAATAACCATACATAATGGCCATATAGAAAAAAAAAACATACTATACTCTATGGTAACCTTAGTAATCTTCATGGTTAACCCTATACTCTGTGAATAAAAAAAAATCAAAGTCTTTCCTCAAAGTCTTTCTGGAACAAGACTAGGTTTCCCAGTCTTACTACTTTATTAAATATTGTAGTGGCAATCTTCTAGAGCAATTAGGCAGGAGAGAGAAATAAAAAGCATCCAAGTTGAAAAGGAAGAGGTGACAGGCCACTATTTGCTGATGACATGATATTGGGTATACAGCAATGTACAGACTCCACTAAAACCTGTTAGAATAACAAATATAGTAATGCTACATGATACAAAACCAACATAGAAAAATCAGTATCACTTTTCTTTTTTTTTAAGAGAAAGAGGGAGAGAGAAAGTGAGAGAGAGAGAATCAATTTACTTTTCATTTGGTTCTGGTTTCTCCAACACCCAGTTGTGTATGTGGTGCTGGGGTTCAAACACTAGTCCTCATGCATGCCAGGCAAGCTCTCCAACCACTGAGAAACCACTCCAGCCCCTCAGTATAATTTCTATACACTAACAATTAATGAGCCAAAAAGAAATTAGAAAAATAATCCCATTCACAATAGCTAGGAAAAAAGAAATGAATAAATATAACTAAGGAATTAAAATATTTGTGCACAAAAAACTGTAAAATATTGATAAATGAAATTTGAAAAGAAATAAATGGAAGATACCCCATTTAATGGATTGGAAAAATTATTGTTATACTACCCAAAGTGATCTACTAATTCAATATAATCCCTATCAACATTTCATTAACTTTAAATCATATTTCTAATACTTTTTCCAAAAATGGGAGTTATCTCCTATTTAACTGCTGTAAGGTTTAACACTCCTGATCATTTTGCTTTTATTTGTGCATCTCCCTTCCTCCCCTGGTGAGGTAAATGTGAAATAAAATTTATATGTAACTTAGCTCTAATAAATAGCTTCCGAATTGCAGATAATATGTATATTTACTGTTTGTATTACAACTGTACTAATTCATGAGACATTCCATGGAATAGAAGACACTCAAAGGCTCATGGAAGTCAATTTTGCATATACAAAGTTAAGTTCCCTAAATTTTAGAATAATTCAGAATTGCCCTTAAAAATCATATATACAAATTTTTAAGCAGTTACAAAGATCAGATATTGGATCCAAGTATTTTCTTTTCAAAAGTTCAATGGTGATGCTAATGCTGTTTGGCTGAGGAAGTAATTTGAGATATACTATAACAAACAGATATAGTAATGTCCCTTAGCTTTGACAAACAATTTCATGAACTAGGGAAAAAATTGACTACAAAAGGAGATATTTTTGGACTAATAGACTCATTTCCCATTTTTTCTTTCATTTGAGATAATACATAAGCAAATATGGCAGCAACCAACTTATTGTCTCCCGACTCTTAATCCCCTTCTTTGCTCTGTTTTCTGATTTGTAGCTGGACTTATAAATCTTCAGTTTCTCTTCCTTGGGGGCACATAACCATGGACTTTTTTGTAGGAAAGTCTAGGAGTGCTATGCTAATAGCTTTCTGATCCTACTGTTCCTGCAGCCTTCTTTGATTTTCTTTCTACCCAGAAGCTGCTTCCACAATAGTCATAACCATAGTCTTAGGAAGTGGTGTACAAGTCAAGGGTCAGTCTTCAAAGAATAAGCAACGCTTGCCCAAACCCTCTAGCAAATTACTTTGCTATGCTTCACTTCATGAAGAAGTATAAATATAGACTGACCAGCTAGGAGTGGATATTCTCTTTTAAGTACTTTCTGTTTAGCTATATTCCTTGGCCTACTGTATCATTTTCCTTATTTCTCTTACTTTTCTGGTACCTCCTATTTTGTTTTTTTTTTAACCACTTGTAGTTTACCATCTTTGTTAGTTAACATTTAAGTATAAAAACATTTCTCTCGGATTAATTAGAGCATGTTCTGCCTTCTGAATGGAATCTAACTGATTTATCTAATATAGTAAATTAAAACTGTTATTATATTTTTAAAACAACTGCCTTTTGTTGTTTTGTCAGAGAAAATTCTTACTGAGAGCCTTCTGAGTATTAAATAAGTAAGAAAGAATCAAGGAAACATAATTTAGAAAATTATTTTTATTTTTTATTTTTTATTAAGAGTTCAGTAGTTTTACAGTCACAAATGCTTATAAAGAAATAAAATGATATGCAGTTGATCATAAACCATAGTTTCCCCAACATTGCCCATACCCATCTTTTGATTCTTCTGTATTATGCCCCTAACAAATATAATCGACTATATATATATGTATATATATACATATATATATAATTATGTATTATATGTTTAAATATGATTGTGAATTTTAAAGAATTAAATGAATGCGTACATAATATTTGACTTCTCAGGGGTGTAAAGAGTATGCTACATTGTTGGTTGTCTCCTTAGAAACCTCCCTATCTTCCCTCTCTCTCTCTCTCCCATCTCCCTGACTCTCCCTCTGCCCTTTCCTCCACAAGTCTAGGGTTTGCCTAGATTATGTGCTGCTAAGCCCCTGGAGGATCCAATACATGAGTTTGACTACCTTTCACCCAAACCTGGGTTTAGCTCCAGTCTCTACAAATGAGTGAAAACGTTCAACACTTTGACTCTCTGGGTTCGGCTAAGTTCGCTTAGCATGAGTTCTTCCATTGCCATCCATATCTTCACAGGCAGAAATACTGTTGTTTCTAATAGCTCAGTAGAACTCCATTGTGTATATACACACACATATACACATATATATCACAGCTTTTGGATCCATTCATCCAGTGAGGGACATCTGGGTTAATTTCATAATTTAGATATTGTAGATTGAGCGGCTATGAACATTGATTTTGCTGGGTCACTGTAATGTGGTGATTCTAACTCCTCTGGGAAAATACCCAGAAGAGTAATAGCTGGGTAGTACAGCGGCTCCAGCCCTAATTTTTTTTTGGAATTTCCACACTGCTTTCCAGAGAAGCTGTATCAGTCTGCACTCCCACCGACAGTGCACTAGTATTTCTAACTCCCCACAACCCTTCCAGCCTTTGTGACTGTTTGTGTTCATCTTTGCCAGTCTGACTGGAGTAAGGTGAAATCTTAAAGTACTTTTGATTTGCATTTCTCTGATTACTAGTGATTTAGAACAATTTCATTGATTTGCTCAATATCCTCAGTTGAGAAGTTTCTATTTAGCTCTCTGGTACATTTATTGATTGCATTGTTAGTATTTTTGATTTGAACTTTTTTGAGTTGTTTGTAAATTTTGGATATTAGTCTTCTGTCGAAGGAATCACTAGGCATGATTATCTCCCATTCTGCACCTTGTCTCTTGACAATTTTGACCAATTTCTTGGCTGAGCAGAAGCTTTTTACTTTAATGGCATCTCACTCATTAATTTTTAACTTTAATTATTTTGCCTTTGGAGTCTTGTTGAGAAAGTTTTGCTTACTCCCAAATGCTGGATTGTTGTTCCTAATTTTTCTTCTAGGAGTTGTATGTTAGCTGGTTTAATTCCTAGTCTCTTGATCCATTTTGATTTGAGGTTTGTGCAAGGATCTAATTTCAACTTCCTGCAAAAGCCTGACCAGTTTATCCAGCACTTATTTATTGAATAAGTAATATTTTGATCCCCTGTCAAAGACCAGATGTTTAAAGATTTGTGCATTTGTTCAGAGTCTTCTATTCTCTTCCATTGATCTTATTTCCTATTTTGATATCAGTATTATGCTGTTTTTGTTACTACTGTTCCATAGTACAGTTTTAGATCTGGTAGTACAAATCCACCTATTTTGTCTTTCTTAGTAATATTTTAGCTATTCTGGGTTTCTTGTTGTTCCAAATGAATTTGAGAATTGCTTTTTCTATATTTCTAAAGAATAGCATTGGTATCTTTATAGGGATTGTATTGAATCTGTACAGCACTTTTGGCAGAATAGCAATTTTAATTATATTAATTCTTCCTAACCAACGGCACAGAACATCTTTCCATCTTCCCATGTCTTTTTCAATTTCTTTCTTCAGTGTTCAATAAATTTCATTGTAGATGTTTTTTACTTCCCTTGTTAAATTAATTCCCAAGTATTTTATTCTTTTTGAGGATATTGTGATTGGGATCTATTTACTGATTTCTTATTCTGCCCTATTATTGTTGGCATATAGGATAGCTATTGATTTATGGGTATTGATCGTGTAGCCTGCCACTTTGCTTAATCTGTTTATAAGCTCAAGCATTTTTCTGGTGGAGTTTTTTGGATCTTCCAGATATAGGATTATAACATCAGCAAAAACTGATAGTTTCACTTCCTCTCTTCCTATTCTTATGCATTTGATTTCCTTCAATAATAAATAATAGTTTAAAAACAAAATGGAGAACACACTTTCAAATACTTTTAATGTTTTGATTAAGATTTTTATTATTTAGGAGACTTGTAGAAGATATCCAATATTTTTCTAATTTCTTAATTTTATTGGTTCATTTATTGTATACATGATATAAGAAAATAAAATGACAGTTATAAAAGCATGAAGTTTAACATTTTCCAATTCAGTCTCCAGTTTTCCCCTTCCACTCCCTTCCACCCAGTCCCTGCTCCCTTCTGATATACCTGACAATAGAATATACATTGACATAACTATAACAGCTTAGCGTATACTTCTTTTTAACTCTGTACGCATTATGTCCCATTCCCTCCTCCTGGGTTCATTTTTTTTTTTTTTTGAGAGGGACAGTGAGAGAGCGAGAGATTGAAAGACAGAATCAATTTTATTTACTTTTTCATGTGGCTTTGACCGCTTGGACACTTCATTGTGTAAGTGGTGCCGGGGTTCGAACCTGAATACTCACACACGCCAGACAAACGTTGCAAGTGCCCAGCCACCACTCCAGCACCCACCTCCCATTCTCTTTAGATATATTTGACAATAGGATAAACACTGATATTTTTTTAAGGCATGCAGCATAATGTATTCCAATTTAGTACCTAGTATTTCCCACCCCCTGACCCATTTTCTTCCCTTTACTCAATAAATCTTTCTGTTATTCACTAATAGTTTTGTTTTAATTTAGTGCCTTGTTGATATCCATGTTCAGATTCACTACAAAGTTTGTAAATGAACATAGGAAATTTACGTCTGATTCATTTCACAAATTTTTCTCCATTTTGTTATTTTAGTCAGCTTTTCCTTTTCTGTGAGTAAAGTCCTGACAAGAATAATTTTAGGAGGAAAAATTTACTTAGGCGCTCATGTTTTCAGAAGTCTTAGTCCATGGAAGGTCGACTCCATCCCTCAGGGCTCCAGGTTAGGCTGAACAGCATGGCAGCAGGATGGATCCAGGGAGTAGAGAGCTCAAGGCATCACATCAGGAATCAGAGGAGAGAGGGAGTACATACCAAGTACAAAAATACATATGCCAAAAGCATGCCTTCAAGGACAAGGACCAACCTCCTGCAGTCATACCCTGCCAGCCTACAATTGCCAGTTCATCCCTATCGGGGGATTAACTCACAGATGCATCAATCCTGTCATAACCAAAGCATTTCACCTCAGCCTTTGCATTGTCACATGTGAGGTTTTTGGGGACATCTTGTATTCAAACCATAAAATTCCCTGCCCCCACAAAACTCATAATAATCTGAAAATTCAAAATACATTTAGTAATTTATCAAGAGCCCCATAGTCTTAACAGTTCCAAGATTGCCCAAAAGTTCAAGTGCAAAGTCTCCCCTGAGACACAAAGTAAAGTTACATCTTGAGCTCCTGTACCAATTCAAATCAAGCTACATATGTCCAAAATATAAAGGTATATAGTAAATATTTCCATTCAGACAAATAGGGGCATACAGAGAAGGGATGAGACCAAAAGAAGTCTGAAATCCAGCTGGGCAAACACATTCTGTAGTTCCATGTCCAGCATCTGGAGCATGTGGCATCATGTTCTTCTCTATAAAAGGTTTGTGTAGCTCTGCCCCTGTGATTTTACTGGTTGCAGTCCACATGGCCTCTTAGTTGGCTTATCTGTGTTCAATTCCCACAGCTTTCCATGGTACTGACCTTTCTTAATTTCAGGGTCTCCAATGCAGCTTCAGCTTCCTCCTTATATTTCCATGCATCACCCTCTGATGAGCTGACCAACCCTGAGGCACATTGCCTGGCCTCCAAGGTCCTCCTCTGAAATCTTAGTGGAAGCTTCCAAGATCCCTTATCTCTAGCATCCTGAAGTCCTGCAGAATCAGCATCATGTGGCTGCTGACGAGGTCTGCTACCATCTTGAACCACAGCCAAGCCTCCAGGGACTCTGGCTCCAGCAGCTTTTGAGTGCTTCGGTGGCCAAACATATTGAAAAACCTTCCTAGGACCCTTTATGCAAAGATGGTGCTCCCCTGGTCTGTTCTCAAAGGAATTTTTACTCCCTTGAGCCTGAGATGGATATGGTTTTGCCAGTTCCTGAGATGCCCTCCAGCCATCTTTCTTTTTATCTCTGGACAAAGTCTTTAGCCCTTCTTTAATGGCATCTCTGTCTTTAACAGCCATATCCTTGGCCCCAGTTGTACTCCCACCTTTGAAGTACAATTTATTCAAATCTTTCTGATCTGCTTTCTGGTCCTGACTATCACAATACATTTGGCCAAAATCCACAAGCAATACCCAGGCCACCGCCTAAATGCTATATTACCTGGACATTTCTTCTGCGAGATTAAGATGTCCATTGCTTTTAAAACTAGGCTCACAGAAAGTCTCAGGACATAGACAAAATGCAGATAAGTTTTTAGCCAGAACATAACATGAATGGCTTCTAGTCCAATTTCTAGTAGACTCTCCCTTCTCCTCTGAAATCTCTTGAGTCTCATCTTTATTTAGTAAAGTTCTAGCGGCTTTCTGGTTTTGGGATCCCACAAGAATCACTCAGTAAGCTCCACTTATAAGCTAAAGCTTTTCTATCTTGCACTGCCAAACATCTCAAAATTACTCCCACAAATTGCAAAAAGGTACAAAAGCCTCCGAACCACATGGTTGGGTTAGTCACAGCAATGACCTCATGCCTGGTACCAATTTCTGTTTTAGTCAGTTTTTTCACTGCTGTGACTAAACAACATGACAAGAACAATTTTAAGAGGAAAAGTTTATTGGGGGGACTCACATTTTCATAGGTCTTAGTCCATGGAAGCCTGGTTCCATTCCTCAGGCCTGCAAGTGAGGCAGAACATCATGGTGAAAGGCACAGTTCCAGTAAGGAGAAATCTCAAGGCATCACATCAGGAAGCAGAGCAGAAAGAGAAACTCTAAGCCAGGTACAAGATATATAACCCAAAGGCATGTCCCCAATGATCTACCTTCTCCAGCCACACCCGAACAGCCTACAGGTGCCAGTTAATCTTAAGGGGATTAATTTACAGATCAAGCCAACACTTTTATAATCCAATCATTTCACCTCAGCCTTCCCAAATTGTCACACACGAGCTTTTTTAGGCCACCTCACATTGAAACCATAAGACTCATTCTTCCTTCTTCGTGTATTTCTCTTTTATCCCCTTTACCTATTCCTCTGTTCTTTTTCTTAGTTTTGACTAGCTTGCACATATCAGAGACAATATTCAACATTTGGCTTTTTGATACAATCACTTAGCACGATAATCTGGAGTTCCATTCATATGCTGGTGAATACCATAAAGTCATTATTCCTTAGAGCTGAGTAATACTCCATTTATATATATCACATTTTAAAAAATCCATTCATCTGTTGAAGGTAACCTTGATTAGTTCCATAGGTTAGTTCTTGTGAAATGTGCTACTATAGACATTGATGTGGCTGCATCACTGTAGTTTGCCAATTTTAGGTCCATTAGATATAAACTGATGAGTGGAATGGTTGGATTAAATGGTGGATCCATTCTTAGATTTTTAAGGAATCTCCATATCGTTTTTCAGAGTGACTCTTTCAATTTGTAGTCCCACCAACAATATATAAGTATTCAGTTCAATTTTTTTTCATGTAGCACTTATGATATTAGCTTTCATTTACAAATCAACCTGTTTTATACACCACTTTGTGTTTAGACCCTCTAAAAACATTCTTGTAAGCTGACTCCCTGTTGGGCTTAGACATCAGGGAATGTGCTTCAGGGAGAATCTACTGAAGCACGTTCCTTGGGGAACTAGACAACTGTTACATTTCTCTGTTGTGACAGTGACAATGACTGCAAAGGCTATCATCTGGGATATATTTTCTTTGCACTGAAGCATTAACAGAAAGAACATGCAAGCTTGAGATCATTAAACTACCACCTCAAATTATAGTCAGAGGGGCTGAAGCAATGGCTCAGCTTGCACGGCATGGGTGAGGACTTGGGTTTGAACCCCAGCACCACATACACAGCTAAGTGTTAGAGAAACAAAGCCCAGATGAAAAAAATAAATAAAATTGATTCTTTCTCCCTCTCACTCCCCACCATCTCCCTCTTGTGCTCTCCCTTTCGCCATCTTAAAAAAATATATAAATATTCAGAGACTTTGAGTGCATTGGTGTTATTTCCAAAAGATTCTATTATTCCTTGTAGCCACTAAGCCTAAATCTGCTGAATACTTTTGTGTAATTTTACCTACAAAATTAAAACATAATTTTAATCCAATGCTCATCAAGTCTCATGTAATTTCAGTAAGCAATATGATCCTAAAATTTTGAATTAGGGCATTTAATTGAAGTAGTTTTTACTCTCATATGTACATATTTGTGTTTTTATTGCTTGGAAACACAGTAATAATTATGCCTTAGGATATTTTTCTTTCAAGGAAATCCCAATTCTCTTTAAAATCTACACCCAATACTCCTTGTTTTCATTAGATTTATACTGAGACTTATACCTTAGCATTTTGAACGAGGCAAGCAAAAGACTTAATGGAGGAAAAATTGGCTTATATGCCAAAATAATTGAAATATTTTATTAACCCATGTTAGCAGAACCCTGAGGAATATATATGGGAATGGATTACAAGGAATTATATTAGTGATGATGAAGATTAATGCAAGATCAGCTCAATTTATCAATTTAAATGTGTTTACCAGAGATTCTGGATCTACTACTTATGCCCATTCAGCCACAAATTGCTAAAGCAGCTTTCTTGTTTGATTAACTGGAATTTGTACTCAATAGTGGCCCATGCTTAATACAGTTGATATGCCATAACTTTTCCTGGTACAGTGTGAAACCTGAAACCCAAAGTCTTAAGGACATAGGAATGTTAGAATGGATTTATTATGTGTGACCTGCATGTATATTTGTGATCTTACAAAAGGGTCTAGGAAATCATTCCCTTCATAAGGCACTGAAAACCTTAGAAAGTCTAGTTCCTGGCAGGTAAATTAAAAGACTTAACATATCTCTTCCTTATCATATGAATGATGTAAAAGTAACATTCCACCACCAGAGAATTATGCATCAAAGGCTTAAAACATGCAGTGGTGGTAATAGCTATCACATTACTGCTTTGCTTCTCTGTTAGTCTATGTAGAAATCATATAGGTTTTTCAGAATGACTGTAGATTATTATAAATTTAATAAAGCAGAGACTCCAAATCCATCTGCTATTCCCAACAAAATGTCTCTGGCACCTAATATTTAACTATTACATAGAAATATTTTTCTTTATAAAATATCATAGCACTACTATAAATGGTTCATAAGACTGATTCAACAGCACACCTTGAAAGTTTTGCTTCTGATTTCATTATCTTCCCTATTCCCTACCATACCAGAATGTGGAGAAATCTTCATTGTCTTGAATTTTTCATAACATTACATAACATCATTTTGTGGGTGATACATGCAAACTAAAGCCAATAGGCCAAAATATGTGAAAACTATTGGTGCCATAGACTGGGAGAATAACTCCATGATGTTCAGGACCTCACAAATCCAGTGTAGTGGTCTAAATATGAGATGTTCCCCAAAAGCACTAATGTGACCATTTGGGAAGGATGAGGTGAAATGATTGGGTTATTGAAGCCTTAACCCAATCAGTGTGTTAATCCCCTAGTAAGAATAAACTGGCAACTCTATGCTGGTAGGTTATGGCTGGAGGAGGGGGGTCAATGGGGACATGCCCTTGGGGTAGATAGGCTATGTCTGGTGTGGAGTTTCTCTCTCTGCTCTGCTTCCTGTTGTGATGCCTTGAGCTCTCTGGAGCCATATCTGCCATCTAGTTGAGCCCTGAGGAATGGAGCTGGCCTTCCAAGGACTAAAATCTCTTTAACCATGAGCTGTAAAATAAACATTTCCTCCTAAACTTGTTCTTGACAGGTCTGTTCATCACAGCAACAAAAAGCTGACTGAAACATCCAGTAAGATTTCCAGCAATCTCATAAGCTAGATGTCCTTAACAGTACTAGAACCAATGCTGTTGAGACATTTGGATTTTGTATTAATATTTGATATCTAAGTTAATCTTTTAAGTAACTTAAAAATCTGCCATCTTTGAATGGAATTCAGGAAAGAATGTTTGTAGACTTATTCAATATATATATTTACTTCATCATATTATTCTGCCTAATAATCATTTTAATCACATACATTATTTCATAGCAGAAAATACATAGCAAAGGGCTCACATTTATGGAATTTACTTACCACTAAATTATCACTGAGAAGGAAATGGACCAATAGGCAAGTGGGGTGTGCTATTGAAGACACAATTGTGTCACTGGTTGGTGAACTGATCCTATGAATACGATATTCAGCCTTCTAAGGTTCAGTTTATGCTTGAAACACCAATCAGTACACAATGCTTTTTGATTAGGCTTCATAATCCAATTGTAGAAGTTTGGCTTCCACAACTTTAAGCTTTGCTGGTTTGGAGGTTTGAGATTCCTAGAGAATAATATTTCTACCAGAGAAAAGTAGTTTCTTTGAGTTATGCATTGGGACTGCATCCTAGCCATTGGTGCCTTGCACCATAGAATAAACATGGTAAGAAAGATGCTAGTGGATGAAATTAATGATTCTGATTACAAAGGAGAAATTGATTATAAATAGAAATTAGAGTCCAGGATTACCCAAGGCAATTCTTTGTAACTCCATTGCCAATAATAATAGTTATAGGTAGCAACAGTCTCAACAACAACACAATGGTCCATAGTTAACTCAGTCTTTCACACTACTAAATTTGAGTTACCCCTCTAATAAGGAATCTTCTAGTTGAGATTCTGTTGAATAAAAAGTAAATACACAAGTTATGAATTCAGCTATTGTTGACAAAAACAAGGGATTAAGTTCCTACATGAATAGTTAGGTGAAACTATGACTGAGTTTAAGAACAAAAGAAAATAAATGCAAAAGCCTTGAACTGGGAGCTCTCTGTGTATTGAAGACTAGCAAGAAGACTGAGTGCCAAGAGAGATGAAAGGAAGCAGTGGAGAGAAGAGAGAGAGAGGTAAATGGAGACCCAAGGGATTATAATAGGGTCTCGTATATCATTGGCACTCACATACAGAGTGATTTTTGGAGTAATCAGTGGACTTTAAAGAAACATTTGGTGGCACATTTCATTTTAAATACAAATATTTCTTACTCAGCAGTTTATTTCCATTTTTATCCTGGAAACAGTATGTTTGTGTTTAAAGATATGTGAAGCAGGGTAACTGCTGCAGAATTAATTAGTATGAAGTATATACAATGAGGATTATGTGTGTGGGAAATGTTGTACATATAATATGGCATTCAGCATAGCCATTAAAAAGAACAAGGACTTTTTATTTTGTAATGATATGAAAAAATTTCTACAGTAACTCATTATATGAGAAAGTCAAGATACAGAAAGCATGCTATATGCTTATGCATACACACATATGTATATAGGACATTCTGAATAAAAATAAAAGAAATATCAATAGTCTGTATTCTTGAAGCAATAAAGAAATTACTTTTTTTCCTTTCTTAGTGAACACTAAGAATACTTACAACCCATACACATTCCTAATAATGAAAATACAGAAAAGATTAATAATGTAAAAACTTATATAATCAGATGAAAACTATGAAAGAATATTAAAACACTATGGATGTCATATTCTTATGTCCACATTCCTAGATGCCAAATAGGATATCTGCATTTTCTGGTACTTTGTATATATTTATGTAACTCTCAGGTACTAAATAGGCTCTGTGTCTTTCTGGTTTGGGGAACTACTAGCCAACAAGCTAGTCTAAAGGACTCTAATTTCCATATGCCTGTGGTTGAAAGAAATTTTAAGAAACTGGTTTATTGCCCTTTATGTTGAAAAAAACCTCAATCCCATGGATATTTATTGTGTATGTTTGTAAAACTGGTTGCTATTGTTGATTGGTAAAACTGAAGAAATCCATGTAGAGTTGGCTAAGTTAGAAATTCTCTACCAATAAATTTATAACCACAAGGCAAACAGTTATACACTATAAAAATGTTCAAACCAAAAGAAACTGCATTTAATTTCTGTACCACCTTTTCCATAGACTATACTGAGCTATTCCAATTTTCAAGTCAATCAGAGTCCAATTATATTTAGATGAGTTATAAGCTATTAGAAATAACCAGAGCTATATCTAAATATATGCTTCTGAAATTTGCACAGACATTAAGACTTAGTTGAAATCTTTAAACTCACAGGACATAAAGTACAAAGTCAAAGTGTTCAGAAAAAGGATATAGAAAATTTGAAAGCACAGGAAATTAATTTTCTTATATCAAGGATATATACATATTGTAGAGAATTTCTAATTAATTCCTTTAATGTTTTGCTATGTTTCATTTTCCACAACTTTAAAGTGTATCATTAAACATTATTAAAAGTGAAATGTGAGTATTTTTTTTTTAGGAAAAAGCATGGCTAATTTGACTAAACACTAAATTGTAAAAGTGATTTATGGGCATGAGATTTGTAACTTAATTTATACACTTTCATTTCTCTCCTTTTAGCAGATCTTCCTTGATTATTATTATTACAAGGTCTTAAACACACTATTTCTTTATGAAATCAAAAACTTATTATGCAGGTTGGTAAGTTATTTTAAATTCAGTTGCTCCTGATGAGAATGTGACTATGCTCAAATACATCCATTTACATGGAATAGCTTGTGTTCCATAGTTTCCCAAAAGTTTCACTTGAGAAATGATTTGTTCTGTATAAATGGAAACAGATTTAAATAAAGATACTCACACATAATCACCAGCTCAATATGATAAAATTAACTCATCCTCTTTGTAATTTTACCATATGAAAAAATGTAACTTTGAGAATAAGAACCTAGAGGTATGTAAAGATTTCAGCTTATTTAAAAACTAAGTTCTTTTTTGAGATTCTATATTTTAATATCTCAATAGTATTTCATTTAAAATTAAAACTATTGAAATATTATTTTAAACACATAAACTTAAAGATTGAAATTTTATTTTTATCTGGTAATAGAATTTAGTGAAATATTTAAGCTAGAAATCGTATTTTGGTACCATAGTAACTACTAAATTTTATATGTAGTAATGTCCTGCTTTAATTGATACTTTCTGCTTTAAGTACATGATTTTAACATTTGTTCTGTGTGGATGGCTACTCAGAAAGGTACTAGGTGATTATAGTAGGCCAGCAGGTCTTTAAATTACAATTATATTGAAAATATTGTATAGAAATTTAAACATAACACTAAATAGACTCTTCTATGTGGTTCACCGACTCAATTTGGCTAAGAAATTTTATCTTGAACTTTGCATTTGCCATTTGTTCTCAAATGAGCAGAGCAAAAGCTCTAATTTAATTCATCAGGGCATAAGAAAAGTGAAAAATATACGGAAAATCTCCTTGAAAGTCACTTTAAGATTATACAGGACAACTTAATCTTCCCATGAACCTTGGGTTCTCACTAAAGAAAAATAATTCGAAAACACCATTACAATTTAGCATGCATTTTCATTTGCTTGGGTACATGTTCATTTTTTTTAAAATTAGCAATTGCACATAGAAATTGAGTAGCAGAGTCAGTTCACCATAGTGAAGGCAATTAGATGGTGCATTTTCTGAAGATAATTTAAAATAATAAGGAGCTAGATTAACATTTGATCTACTTTATATTATCACCACAGGATGGCAATTCTAAAGATTGACAGTGGCAAAATGCTCCTTTATATAAAAGTTTTTATTGTATTATCAATATTTGTTACTGCTGATGAGCTTTAATTTTAACACATATTTAATTATATATAGGTAAGCTTCAAATCATTGATTTTTAAAAACATTCAATAAATGATGTATTTTACATAGAGATTAATTCAAAGAAAAATCCAGTAGTACTTTCAACCAAATTATATGTGAACTTAGCTACTAGTATTAATTTTGAGACTACATATGAAATTTTCACCCTACAATTTGCATCTCCAATGCTGTGAGAGAAGATTTGGGGGCAGAAAATAGTGGCTGTAAAGACCTGGTTTCCTTCAATTCTATTATTGTTTGTACCCAGATGGAGATTTTTTACTTTAACACTTGAAATAATAAAATAGAGCATAAATTATAAAATGTATTATCTACACAGTAAGTGAAAATTTTTGTACTAACATGAAATATTTCATTGTTTGAATATTTTGTTGCAATTTATTCATTTTAAATAAAGTTTCTGTTAATGCTGATTTTAAAAATTAGGAAACATAATTACTTCTTATTTGGCAAGATTAATAGTGAAAATAATTTTGCTGTATAGAAGTACGTGATGTTTTTAAAAAATGGTCCACTCTTAAAATCAGATAGGTTAGAGTGCTACTGGCTGATGATAAAGAAGTCACGCAGATAAACAGTGCTTCCAAGAAAAGAGAGCTTATGAGGAAGTGGACAGGAAACAATATCAACAACACAGCACACACACAAACACAGCACATGTGAACACACACAGTGGGGTTCTCCATACCAATCACTCTTATTTCTACAACTGACTTCATTACTGTTGAGTTTGAAGTCCTAGTGTTGAGACAGCTAGTTATCACTAATGTTGTGAGTCAGATGACCTTTAAAATATATTAGGTATCTTAGAAATATTTGTTTTAAATTTTAAATATCTTGCATTTTTCTTTGAGTGCATTCCCAAAATAAAACCCATAAATATTAAGGTAGGAGAAAACTAACCTGGCTGAATTCTTTGAGGGGTGAAAACAGACATTGAACTGCACTTGCAATTTCAGCTCTAAAAAGTCTATTGGGGCCTATATTAATTACTTGATGAATAAAATTTAGTATTCATCAAGCAGTTTGTGTTAAATAAAATAATAATTGATAAAACTAAAAATTAAATTCATGTATTTAATTTTCTAATTCAGACTATTAAAGTGATGTGAGAAGGGTTGGATGAAATTTTTAAAAAGTAGATCAAATATTTAAATATTTAAAGTTATTTGATGGTTAATTTTTTTCACTTTAATTTCTCACAATATCACATCAAAGAACATGATGTCAATTTTATGTGAAATGAAATTTCTGATTCATCAAATAACAATGCAGCTTTCCATTTCTTAGAGTAATTCTGATATGTAGAAAATTATTTATAAGAAAAGATAAAAGAAGTTTATCTCTATCTTTGTAAATATTAGTTCTTATCAATATGTCAGTGTTATTCAGGGATGCATAAAAACAGAGTTTTACTTAATCATCTCTGCTTCACGTTTCCATCAAAGCATTTGGAATGTATTTGAGGATTTGATAATGACACTGAATTTAGACTGAGGGACAGCCTATATTATTTTAATTTCTTTTCTTTTTTAAAAGAGAGAGACAGAGGAGTAAGTGAGAGAGAGAAAGACAGAATCAATTTTTTTTTTATTTTTCCATCTGGCCTTTGCTTCCTCAGCACTTAATTGTGTATGTGGTGCTGGGGTTTGAACCGTGGTCCTTGTGCATGCCAGGCAACCTCTCCAACCAGTGACCCAACACTCCAGGAACTTATTATAATTTCTTTCTAAACAACTGTGAAATATCACATGTTTATCCAAAGCAAAGTGACTTAAGAATAGATATCAGCTTATTGGTATGAATATTCCATTTAAAATTATGATAATGGAATTCATTAAAATAATAATATTAAGCTATTGCCTTCCAACTATGTTATTCATAAATTTTTAAATGCCTTTGAATGTGATATGATTTACAGTGTTTATAACAGTCCTGTAATGTTAATAAACTCTATATCATATCCACATTTGCTGTTAAGTAGACACCATCTACTTGACTAGCCTTTAAACATGTATACTAATATAGTAGAGCCAAGAATAGAACTCTATTTATCTGACCACGAGGAATGAAGAGTTAAGACAAATAATGGTCCTTTACCTAGCAGAATAAAGTCTTTTCTGGACTTCATCAATATAATGATTGAATAATTGAGGTAAGGAAAAAGAAGCCATCATAAATTGAAATATTAGAAATTCTTATCAATATATAAAAGTATCAAAATGCTATATTAAGATAAAATATGAATATTTATTATTCATATTAGTACAAGTAAATCCTTCAAAACTGATAGGGAAGATACACAATTTTTAATACCTTAAGTTAATTTTTGCCTGTTTCTATTCCAGAAAAATAGTGATTATTTTTGTCCCTTTATTTACCCTCTTTAACATTGTCTAAAAATAAAATTGTGGTCTAAGAATGAAACTTAGCACAAAAGGTAAAATAAAAGTTATAGTTTTGTGTCATGAAAACCAAGTGCAAAATTTGCCAGTAGGCTACATTATTAAGAGATACTTTTAGAGCCAAGGTGTGGGACTGAGTAAAAAATCATGAGTATTGCTATTAATGCATTTTCAAAATGAAATTCTATTTACCTCTGGAGTGCACAAGACAGGTCTTGACAGAAGGAGCTTTTGTGTCCTTGCCTGATTAAGTCAATGTGATAGTGGAGTGCTCTCTTTCTGAACTATTCATTTTAATACCCTTGCTTCTGTTATAATGCCTTCTAAGGCAGAAGTATACACATCTCTCCACATATTGAGAGTTAATTATTTTAACTCCAGACTTAGAAGAAAGGAAAGAGAACTTCATTTGATTCTCCTGAGCCCAGAAAAACTAAGTGAGGAAAAGGTAAATTATTAGTGATAAATTAAGTGACAAATTTTATAGTACTTTATAGAATATCATCATAAGTTTTGACCCAAATCTTCAGCTGAGTGAAAAACAAGATTGATTCACTTCCCTAAGCGGTTTTCCACTTAACTCTGTAAGATTGAGCATGGCTTCTAAAAATTGGAACCGCTTTCAGATTGGTTTAAAAGATGTGAAGCCTATTACATCCCACAATAGAAAGATTACAGAGTTTTAATGAAAGATGACTGCAATTGAAACCCCCCCCAAGTGACTGGACACATATAAATTTTGTTATAAAGAATTAAAATGGTGATATCATATGTAGTTTTAATCCATTGTTATGTTTGAATAAATTTAAAAATAACTCTAAAACTGTAAGGGTCGATTGTCTCCACTCATAGGTGGAGGTGGGGACTAGACCCTGGACAATGAGAAAGTTGGTCTAGTAACATGAGTTAAATCCAGATAAGATGTAATGCTTTACAATCTAATACCTTTTTTAGAGTTATAAAGGGAAAGGGAAGGGAGGGATAAGGGAGGGTAATTGGGGGGGGCACTCCTGGGGATAATTGCAACATCCAGAATATTTACACATTTTATACACATTTTATATTATTATGTTAAAATCTTGTAAGGTTGTTCAAAAATAAAAAAAAATTAAAAAAAATATTTGTTTTATATAATAAAAATGATTAAATGGTATGTTATTAAACATAGAAGAAACATAGAATTAAATAATCATTAAAACATCAATGTAATTCTTTTTTGGTACATTGTTTACAATTTATGTTTAATTCTTTGTACAAAGGAATCAATATTGGCATTTTTTCAAATATTAGCTCTAATATTTGACATCTCTATGAAATGTGAAGATTCCCATATTCTTTGATCCTAAATGATTTTGTTAGTGGTAGTGGTTGTGGTACTGGGGACCAAATCCAAGGCCTCGTGCGTCCTAGGCAAGCACTATACTCTTCTCTAGATCTATACCTCAAACTCCTTTAATCCCAAATGAAATGATAAAATAAACTGTGTGCATATAATCTGTCCCTATATCTGCCTTGCAGAACAAAAAGATATGCCATAACAAGTCCTTAAATTTGATGAAGAAATTTTTAATGACTTCTATAAACAATAGTTTGCTATGTAACTAATAAGGTTTTTTTTTTTTAATATATGTTTCCATTTACAATACATGGGAAGCTGTTTATATCATTATTTTTATTATGGAGGAAAAAGTGAGTAAAGATTAAAGAAATATTTTTAAAAACATCCAAATGATTTTTCATAAAATGTTGAATCAATACAGCAAACAATAAGATTCATGAAAAATTAAAGGGCAATTTTACATTGCCTTTGTGAATATTCCTCGTTGAATCAGATTAAACTCAAAATAACAAGGAGCTATCTCTGTTTTGTTATCTATTTTCTTGGTAATTGCTGAACATAGATATTTGTATTGGGTGGCAAAGGTAAGCAATTATAAGGCTAGAGAATCAAAGAATCTTAGATCAATATTAGATCAATCCCTTAAATTACATGTGAGGAAAATAAAATAAAAAAATGTTCAAGATTTGTAACAAAGTCACTGGGATAGAAGCAGAGCAAGGACTAGCAATTCATTTGGTCCAGACCGTATTAGTGATACAATATTCTGAACATAACCTAAATTAAGCATAAACTACTGGTTCATGTTAAGTAGGAAATTGGCATTAATAATTGTTTAATCCCCCTCCCAGTCATGCAGTATCCAGTAGCCCTTATCAAATTCACTCAGTATTAATTGTTAAATACACTTTTACTTAAGCAACATATATTAAATAAATCAAATGTTAGTTAATTGTCTTCTTTTTGCATACTACAATAAAAGATAACATAGGGGATGAAGAATTCCATAAGCTATCGATACTGCTACTAAATATTATAATTATATAGAATTCCAAACTGATTTATATACAGCAATATCATGAATATCATAACATTCCACAGCACATAATCTATTGATCAAAATAACTTGTACAATGCTTTGTTTTCTACTAAAGTATTGATGTCCTTGATAATAATGTCAGCCATGGTTTTGAAGTCATGTCTCCAAAACTAAATGAAGTGAGATAACAAGCTATATCTGTATCCTGGTGTCAAGTGGGATCAAAATTCTATGCAAAAAGCGGTTCTGTAGCCCAGCGGAATTGCAAAGCTCATGGTTGTTTTTATTTATATATTATGTTGCTAATCCTGAAAAAAAGTTTAATAATAATGTTGTCAGTAAACTTAAAATTTTAATGTCAACATCATTGTTACTGACATAAAAAGTATAACTAATATCACTGAAGTGATTTAGTAAGTTGATGGACATTATGAGACCAAGTATGTGAACAATGATGAAAATGTCATTTTAACACTCTCACCCTTGTCTTGTTTTGTTAAGAATATTAGTAAAAGGGTGTGGGTAAATGCATAACTGCATGTAGAGGTACAGCTATCATGTGTTGGCAGCTAAATTATTATTTTTGAAACCTGGGGAATTTGCCTATGGACTGCGTCCTTTCTGGATGTAGGAAGCAACAGTTCCTGAGAAGGGAACTTTGTTAACAAAAATACTAACAAATATCTTTGCCCCAAGCCACATGATAGTTACATAAAGGACACAGTCTCAGACAACACTATTCAACATCTAATCAAAAAGATATAACTTCAGGAGTTAAAGGTGTTTGGGATGAGTTTTCCCCATTTTGATTTTATAACCACTCAATATGTTCACAAAATTAAATCATATTAAAATACTTCTTAAATTTTATACTTGACTTCTACAAATTTCTATGGTCTAACTAATTTGCAGATTTGGATAGGCTCTGATAAGTTTAATTTGGAAGCCATAATTAATTTATAGTTTAATTTGAATGCAACATATCATATAGGAATGGAAAACTGCAACAGTTATTCAATAGGAATATATTGCTTATTTGAAAATGAAATAAAAATAACAAGCAATGATTTATTGCAAAGCATGGTAACCACAATTGTTAATAACATATATTTCAAAAATTTAAACTCTTAATCTCCCTATTTTTAATAAGAAATGTTTTAAATAAATTTTAAAAAGACTTTATATGTCAATCAATTTTCTTCCCTTTTATTGACAAGTCTCTGATATAGAATAAAGAGATATATATGTAGATACATCTATATGTAAACATTATATATATCATGTGTGTATGCTAGCAAAGTTTCTTGATCTTTTTCTGAAATAATTAGTTGAAAGTATTTTATTCTGTAAAATTGGCTTTAATGACATTAATAATACTTCAAACATAAAACTTCAATTCTTCTTGGTTTGATTATCCAAAGTTACACTGGGGCACTTAGAAAGAACCTATCTCAAAAGAAAACTAAAAATAAAAAATAAATACTTTTCATTTATTTTGGTGTGTCATCTTTACTTGTCAAGAGCATCTAATGGTAATTTTAATTAATCCTTAAATACTGGCACATGAAATCTGTGTCTCCCAGAAAGAAAATCAAAACAAAATTTATATACAAGAGAGTATAGCTTAGAAATGCCTTATTTATCTTAAATTACAATGTAAATATTTATATCATATAAATAAAACATATATTTTCTTGGTAATTAATTATAATATGAAATATATTTTAACTTTTTCTGAACCCAAATCACACAATTATTTGGAAATAATGACCAAATAATATAGTTCATTATCAAACTGCTAAAAATAGAATCCTAGAGGAAACACAAAATCTTTAGATTAAGTCTAAAAACTTGAGTTTGAAAACTTTTCAGAAATAATTCAATATTGATTCTGTGGTCAGCTTTGAAATGACTTTCCTACATCTGATATATTGGGTCGTTAGAAGGAAAGATTGTTAACCACATGATCATGTAATTTGTATTCAGTAACTTGGCTGCCTCAAAGTTCTTTGCTCTTTTCATTTTCACTTGGGACTTGGCCAGAAATTGACAGCTAAAGAACATTTACTTGTCCATTGGTTTTCCAACATTCTAAGTCATGACAAAAACACTGTGTAAAAATTATGTTCTTTCTATACCTATCATATCACTACCTCAAAGGAGAAAGACACGGTATTGATGATACAGTTTTTAAAGATATTTGCATAGCATGAAATCTTCATGCTATGCAAGTTAAGAGTGGTTCTGATTATGATGGCAAAAGCAGTTCTCTGTATCACAAAGGGAAGAATGGAGTTGGACTGTCTCATGGACGGGTCAGGATAAATTATTGGTAAGTAATAACTATTGCAAAATTAAAGTTGCACTTACAGTTATGCTGTGGACAGCTACAGACAATTGAACTTTGTATGAAAGAGAGTCAGAAAGAAAATTTGGATACAGGGGCAGCTGAGGAGAGAGCTCACAAGGCAATTCTGCCCCACAACTTTACACCATAATATTCAAAGACATACAGAGAAAAGAAAAAAAACCTTTTAAGGAACATTCAACACTCAAGACAAATCATTTCAATTTGATAAACTCAGTCTAGAGCCTGAAGTGTTGTGGCTATAATCCTAAAGAGTATTTTTGGGGACAGACTTATAATCTATAAAACTCATTTCAGGAATCTAAAAAGTCAAGCAATATACATATCTAGGGTAAGTTTTGTAGCTGTTGTGGGGGGACTTGAAAACTTGCAGGTATCTAGGGTGCATCTTGTGACTGGGATATGTAACTACTTGCAGGTACTCTTCCTCCTGGCATCCCATGTTGTGTTCTACCGGGCTACTGTCAAATGTCCCCAATGTCTCAAACCATGTCGCGAAAAGAGTTGTCCCTGAACATCAACAGTGAAAAAATGTCTTCTAAATGAGTAGACACTTTAAAAAATAATTATTTAGAGAGGAAAGCTCACAAAACACGTTTTTCTTATTTCCTCCATATGAGAGCTTTCAGTCTTGAAAACAAAGTTCACTGGGAGATTAAATGATATAGAATCAAAAAGAATGCCCAAGGACAGATCTATAGTTGGTTACTAAAACGCCATAATTTCTGGCTGGAGCAGTGGTTCAGCAGGTTACAGAGCTTGCCTGGCACATGCTCGTATGGGGGTTCAAACTCCAGCACCACATATGCAACAAAGTGTCTGAGCACTTTGATGAAAACTATCAAATATTTTTTTAAAAAAGACATTGAAGAAGATCTGAGAAGATGGAAAAACATTCCATGTTCTTGATTAGGTAGAATCAGTATAATTGAAATGGCCATTCTGCTGAAAGCCCTGCACAGATTCAATGCAATCCCCATTAAGACATGAATGACATTCTTTATAAATATAGAAAAAGCAATTCTCAAATTCATTTGGAATAACAGGAAATCCAGAATAGCTCAAACATTACTAAGCAAGGAAGAAAAAGCAGTAGGCGTCACAATACTTACCTGAAATTATACTATTGGGCTATAGTAACAAAAACATTGTGGTATTGGTATCAAAACTGACATGAAGACCAATGGAACAGACTAGAAGATTCCAGGAGAAACCCATAAATCTGTACCCATCTGATATTTGATAAAGGGGCCAAAAATATAGTGTGGAGGACAGACTGCTTGTTCAACAGATGGTACTAGACAAACTGGACAGCCATATGTAGAAAACTGAAAGTTTTTTTTATCTCCTGCCCTGCACAAAAATCAAATTGAAATGAATCAAAGCATTAGAAAATAAATCAAGTATTTTATTCTTCTAGAGGGCTTTGTGAATGGGACCAATTTCCTGATTTCTTCTTCTGTCCTAATATTGTTAACATATAGAAAAGCTACTGATTTATGGGTGCTTAACTTGTAGCCTTCTACTTAATATAGACATGTATATAAAAATGTTCTTAATACATGTAAGAATTATGTCACTGTATTTGGGTATTTTAGGAAAAATATAGGACCCAGAAGAGAAGCAAGGGATTAGGGGATGGGAGGGGAGGGGAAGAGGTTGCAGGGGGCAGGTATTGTCCAAATTATCTTGCTGCATTGTGTATATCTACGTATATGTAACAACAGATCTCATCATTAGGTACAACTATAATGCACTAATAAAAATAAATTTAAAAAATAAAAAGAAATTAAACCAGTAACTATATAACTGCTAGAAGAAAAAATAGAATCCACCCCCCACAATTTCGGTGTAGGCACCTCCTTCCTTAACAAGACTTCCATGGTGAAAAAATTAAAGCCAAGAATAAATGAGTGGAGGGGTTGGGGATTTAGCTCAGTAGCAGAGCATTTGCCTAGCATGCAGGGCCCCAAGTTCGGTACTCAGCCCTGAAAAAAAAAAAAGAATAAATGAGTGGGATGACATTAAAAGCTTCTGCAAAGCTAAAGAATCAGTTAAGAGGGGCTGGAGCGGTGGCTCGGCGATTACGGTGTTATCCCAGCATGTTCGAGTACATGGGTTCAGCACTACGTACACAACGAAGTCTTAGAGCAATGAAGGTCACGTGAAAAACTAAATGAAATTTGCTTCTCTCTTTCTGTCTCTCTCACTGTCCCTCTTTCTTCAAAAAACAAACAAACAAACAAAAAATGAATCAGTCAAGAGTGTCAAGAGAGAACCTTCAGAATGGGAGAAAATCTTTGCTGCTACACCTCCAACAGAGGGTTAGTATGCAGAATATGCAAAGAACTAAAAAGAGTGAACACCAAAACCACAAATAATCCTATTAATAAATGGAATAGGTGACTAAATAGAAACTTCTCAACAGAGGAAGTCCAAAGAGGCAAAAAGTATACGAGAAAAATATTCACATCACTAGCAACCTTCTCAAAGCTTCACTAAGATTCCACCTCACTCCAGTCAGAGTGGCAAAAATGAAAAATATGAACAATATCATATGCTGGAGGGGTTGTGGGGAGAAAGTAACACTAACACACTGCTGGTGGGACTGCAAACTGGTACAGTCATTCTGGAAAGCAATGTGGAGACTCCTCAAAAATCTAGGGTTAGAACCTCCTTAAGACTAAGTTATCCCACTCCTAGATATTTTTCCAAAAGATCTAGAATCGGCACACTAGAGAAATACAGCTACATCAATGTTAATAGCTCCTGTGTTTAGAATAGCTAAACTGTGAAACCAACTGAGATACCCCTCACTGGATCCCTACCTACAGTAGGGTCCTTCTCTGCTATGAGATGGAATGATGTCATGGCATTTGCATCAAATGGATGGAGATGGAAAAAATTATGCTTAGTGAAATATCCCAAACTCAGACAAAAGGACCAAATGTTTTCTATCATGTGCGGAGGCTAGAATAAAATCTAAGAAAAGATGAAAGTTATCTAAGTTTAATTAATAATCTCAACCTAGTTGAAATTTCACAAAAGATGGGTAGCCATAACTATGAAGGATGGGGAAGAAGGGAGGTAGATAGAGAAGGGAGGGACTAGGAAGGTTATCAATTCAACTGGGAACCTTGACTCCCACGAGAAGCCCAACTATACACAGGCAGGTAGAGAAACTCAGAAATCTCAAAACCTAAAAACTAATATACATGTATATGCTTATTTCTATTTATAAAATTTAGAAAAGGTGATGTATGCTACATAGAAGCACAATTATGTAGAAACAGAGGAGTATTGGGTATTGCAGAGTAGACATGAGAGCAAAGAATGTATGTAGTGGACTAGGATTGGCCTTAACTTACTTTGTCAATATCCATGTATGCATGAATATGTAACAATCATTCCCTCCAATGTGCAAGACTATATCAAACAAACAAGCAAGCTAGCAAAACAGATGCTGACAAGAATGTGGAGGAAAAGGTACAGTCACATTGTTGATGGAACTGCAGATTAGTACAACCACTTTGGAAAGAAGTATGGTGAGTTCTCAAAAAAATAGAAAGGTAGCTGCCATATGACCCAGCTTCCTTCGTATTTATCCTAAAGAACTAAAATCTGCATACTATCTGAATAAAGGCACACTGATGTTTACAACAGCACACAATTCACAAGAGCAGTTATGGAACCAACCCAGATGCCTGGTAATAGAAGAATGGATAAAGAAAATATGGTACATATATACTCAGCCAGGAATAAGAATAAAATTATGGCACTTGCTGGAAATGAATGGAACTGGAGAATATCATGCTAAGTGGAAAAAAAACAAAAGACTCCAAAAAGCAAGGGTTGAAGATTGTCTTTTATATATGGTAGGCAGAGCAAAATAGGAGAAAAACGTTTGAGGGGACAATCCCATGAAACAGAAGGGAGATTAGTGGAGTAGAAGGAAATAAAGCAGGAGAGAGGAAGCACAGGAGATGGGAGGAACAGTGGAATGGAATTTACCAAATTGCACTATATGCATATATGAATATAATATGGTGAATTTCATCATTATGGGTAACTGTAATACCCATATATTTTTTTAAAGAGAGAAGGACAGTGAGAGAGATAGAGAGAGTGAGAGAGAGAAAGAGAAAAGCAACGTCATTTTAGTTTTTCATGTGGCCTTCGTTGCCCGAGACTCCATTGTGTATGCGTTGCTGGGGTTTGAACTCACATACTTGTGCATGCCGGGCAAGCGCCGCAACTGCCGAGCCACCACTCCAGCCCCAATATTTAAATTTTTAAAAACTGCAAATAAATAGAAGGAAAACTAGTAGATAAGAGGAAGGGGAATGGAAAGTGGGTAGAGAGAGGGAAAGAGGAAGTACTAGGAACTGAAGTGGAGCAAATTATATTTCATGAATGTACGATTATGTCAAAATAAACCCAAATAATATAGGTAACTATAATGCACTAATAAAATGTTTTCAAAAACTAGAAGATGCAAAAATGTACACAAAAATTTTAGGGAATAAAAATGTAAAAATCTAAATCTAAAAGAAAAACATCTCCAATGATTGGCTGAAAAAAAGAAATGAGGGAAAATCTGAAAAAAAGGCTGAACAATTAGATTAACTCTCTTTGAGTAAGAGAGAAAATAGATTGAAACACAGATGAACAGACATTCTGGCAACTATAAAATTATTTTTAAAAGGCAGCATTTATGTCATTTATATCATGGGTGGAAAGAGAAAAGAGTGGAAAACTGAAATTGAATAAGAAAATCATGATTGAAAATTTCTGTAGCTTGGTAAAAGGCCATAAAATTAATGATCAAAAAAGACAGACAGGATAGGAAAATAGCAAGAAATTCCACACCAAGACACACCATTCACAACTTTTGACAAACAAAAATAGATTTATGGCAGTGACATAAAAATGATCTCGTAATATAGATATAGATTAATTAGAATAGCAGTGAAATTTTTATCAGAAGTCATAGAGAACAGAGACAAGTACCATAACATTTTTCCCAGGTGCTGATAAAACAGAACTTCCAGCCAGGATTCCTACATCCAGAGTAATATACTTTAAGAATGAATCAGTAATCAAAAAATGTTTTCAGATGGAGAAAAAATAGAGAATTTTTGCCAGCCAGACTACCATAAATGAATGGATAAAAAGTATTCTAAACAGAAAGGACATAAAACAAATGTACCAGAATCTTAGAATATCAGGAAGGAAAAAAAGAATATGGTATGTCAGAATATGAATGGAAAAATGATGGTCTTCCTTCCACTCTTCAGTTTTATAAATGATATTTGAGGGTTGAAAAAAAAAAGTATCACACTTTCGTACAGGGATATTACCATGTGTAGAGGAAATATTTAAGACAATTTGTGGAACAGTTAAGGCAGGACTTAGAGAAAAATTACAGAACTACAATAAAGGAATATCTCAAATCAATCATTCAAGTGTCCACTTAGATAATTTAGGAAAATAAAAGCCAGGTAAGAATAAATCAGTCAGAAGGAATGAAAGAAATCATCAAAGGAAGTCATAAAGGAAGGAGAAGAAATCACAGAAATTAAAAATTAAATTGCAATAGAGAAAATAAATGAAACAAGAAACTGACTCTACAAGAAAACAATGTCATTGGCAAAACTTTAGCAAATGTAACAAAAAAGGTAAATGATATAAATTGCAATATCAGGAATATAGCAAGAGCATATCCATACAGATCCTGCAGATGTGAGAACGATATCAAGGAATACTACTGATAACTGTACACACAAAAATTGGACAATGTAGATTGATTCCACAGCAACTACGAACTTCTAAAACTCATACAATAAAAAGTAGATAAGTTGAATAGTAGTATAAGTATTACGAAAATGAATTTAAAAATTATAAAACTCAACAAGGAAATCTCCAGGCCAACGTGGTCTCACCAAATAATTCCAACAGGTATTTTAAAAAATTATTAATTCTGCACAATCTTTTCCAGATTGTTTACACCCAGATAAGGGTATATACTACTCAATTTATTTTTATGAAGCTCTACTTGAAAGCCATAGAAGGATTAACACACACACACACACACACAAACACACATGGACACTCACACATGACTGCAGATCACTATCTTCCATGAATAGGGATACAGAACACTTATTTAATAGCATTAGCAAATTAAATTTAATAAAAGGTAAAAAATTAAATACCAAATGAGTTTTATTCCATAGTGGTTTGATATTTAAAATACAATCAGTGCAATATATCATACTGGGAGGTTAATGAGCAACAACAAAATCACATAATTATATCACACTGTGTGGAAAAAGCATTTGAAGAAATTTAACACTCAATCATGAATAAAAATTTCCAGGAATTTAAAAATGGAGTACAACAGCTAAACCTTGATACCAAAAGCATCTACCAAATCCTACAGCACACATATTCGATGATAAAAGACTGCAAGCTTTGCCACTAAGATTAGGAGAAGGCAAGGTTGTCTGCTCTCCGCTTTGGTTAGGTTGTAATTCTCCATGTCTGTCTGTCCAATTTGTGGAAATACGTGACTTCACTTCATAAGTCCAAGTAGAGCTTTTAACTTTTCAATTTGCTTAGCTATATATTTGTTGTTAGGATGGACTGAGAATATGAAAGCTCTTATTGTGCCAGACCGAAAATTGAGAAAGCACAAGAGTGAGATTGGTAGAGGACCATTTGTCTATTTTGGCTTTTCAGTGCCAAACACAATCTCATTAATTTTCCCCAATTTTTTCTAATAAGACTTTTATAATTTTGGGTATTGTGTTTAGTAGGACTTTAATCCATTTTGAGTTAATTTTATAGATGGAGTAATATAAGGATCTGACATTCCTTTGAATGAGAATGCCCAGTTTTCCTAACATCATTTCTTGAAAAGATAAACAATATGTCTGAATATTGTAATGCTTGCAAAAATTTAAAGCAATCCAAATGGCAACATATTGCTAACATTTGCATTTCAAAATACAGATATTTTCATTTCAATTTATAAACTATTTCTAAAAGAATAAATATAAAAACATGTAATAGAAATATTTCCTTCAGAGGAGGAAGCTTGTTGATGAGTACATTATGTTTAACAGGAGTTTAATGTTTTATCAAAACACATTTTTAATGTTGAATACCAAAATATTTAGATCACATTATTTTATTATCTTCTTCTATTGCTTATTTATTGCTAGAGCATTTGTGTTATCCCCATCCCAATTTTCAATATCCTGTATGCCTCAGAAAACTTAAAACTTTTGACAGCAAGGGATAAATTACATTAATTTTGAAACATATTGAATGGATAGAACTCATATGTTTTATTACTTGATGCAATTCCCATGTATTTTTATTAAACATACAGTTACTTTTGACCAGAATCATTTTATAAGTTTATTCAATAACTCTTACAAATAAAAGTTAAATCTTTTCAGTGAATTGTTATTGAAAATGATTCTGTTTACTTAGAAATAAAATTATAAGTAGAAAATACATCTAGAATTTTAAACAGATGGTACATTTTTATGAAGCTAGAGACAGATGAGAATGTATCACCTAATTTTGAATTCTACTGTCAAACTACAAATCACATGAAATAGTTAAAATTAAGTGGACGAATTTGATTGTTACCCAGTGAATTGGGAAACACGAGAGTAACTAAATAATAAGGAAGAGAGCAGATGGGTCCTTTTTGCCACCTCCGAACTTCTCATATTAGCAAGTATTTCTAACACTGCTTCCAAGACATTAAATCAAATTAATATTTCAGGATGTGACTCTTCTTACTGTGGGGTCCCCATGCCTTCTTAGGTAATACACTTAAGTGTGTGTTCCAAGATATTAAATCCCATGTAACCTCTACTAAGAATGCTTCAGAGCTCAAAATTGATGTCAAAAGTTAATCAAAACCTTTTGGCAAGTATAGAATTCTAATGGAATTGCTTGGTTCTTGAATTAAAGCAAACTTTTGGTCTCTGAAATATAGGGCAAAACCTCGCATATTAGTGATACATTCTCTGGCATTCATTAAGGAAGGTCAATAAGAAGCATAAAACGAATGCTGCTCGTACAAGTTGGTGGTATTAAGTACATAGATTTGAACATTAACCTTATCATTTCAAGAATCTAATTGGTGTGACTCTTTTAGCCTCTGACAATAAAAATAGTAAGGAGGGATTTCCATCAACTTCACGCATCTGTCTTCCTTTAAAAACATATCTTCACCTTCTTAGCTTACTTTTTTTTTCAGAATCTGTCATGATGCCAGAAAAGGGTCATGCTTAATTTTATTGTTTTCCATCTCATTTTCCTCCCTCCTATTTCTGTAGAAAAAGTGTTTTTTGTGTTATTAAAAAATCTGATATCTGAAAATTTTTCCTTGAGATTTTTAAATTAAGAAAAAATGCCTCTGTAATTTGTTTAAATGTGTTTGAATATATATATTCTAAATCACTATAATGATTCAAGTTTTATTTTATGAGAAAAAATTATCAACATGCAGGAAAGAAAAATATTATCTTCATATAATGATGGACACTTTTGGGGGTATCACTAAATATAGCATTGGCATCATTATCATTTATTTTTAAGGACAAAAATTATTTCCATTTGAAAAGTTACTATTAGCCGACTAATCATGATTCTACCAATGAGGGAGCATGAGTTTGTATGTAGAACTCATTGAGAAAATAAATAATATATTTGAATGCAACATTGTTACTCATATGTTTTATGAAATCTTATGTATGCTAATTATGTTTATGTACACTTACATTTCTCAGTCTATCTCAACCCTGATTATCTCATCAACATTATTTACAAGCAACATAGACAGTACGCAAGTATGAAAAACAGAAATTAGACATGTTTTACTCCATCGTTCTAACCAAATACCTTTTTTTTCAATCGGTATATTTAGAACCATATGTAAAACAGGAGGTATTTAAACTTACAGAATTTATAAATCACTCTGAATATTTATATTGATGTTTAGTTATATATTCATTTGAATTTATTCTTATTCTAAATTTCATGATCACAGTTTTCTAAAAATATTAAGGAAATGTTTTCTGGAAACAGAAAAATGGTAAGTGAAAATACATCTTTCAATTACAATGTTTACTACAGGTTTCTTCAGTAATATTTGATTTGAAAAATTAACTTTACTAACTATAATGAGGACAATTCAAATAAAAATTTTATTTAGGTATTGTTTTTGTTTAGATTTATTATCAAGACTATCCTAGTTTGAAAAGTGATTTGGAATTAGAACCTCTTAATTAATATATTTAAAATTATTTGTTCATAAAATATAAGTAATCTGAGTTTAAATCTGGCTTTGCATTCTATTTAATGCATGCAAGTTGTTTTTATTTCAAGTTCTCTCTTCCATATTGTGTGATAATAATTGGCCTCTTATCAAAACATTTTGGACTTTTTGAGGAATAATTGAGATTTCCTATATTAACAGCACAGCATATTTTAGGTTTTCCCTAATTCTTCAAGTTGTCAACCATTGGTTTAGTGTATAAACTTCTAAACTTAAACCTCTATAATAGCTTTTGACTTTTAATTTCATCTAATGTAAATATTTTATTTCCTATAAATACTTTAAGTTTGAATGAAATTGAATATTTCCTTTTCAGGAAACAAGATTATTATCATTAAGATGTTTTTAAATCAGTGTTGGGTAATCTTTAAAAATCTATTGTCTATCTATTTGAACACTATTTTGACTGAAAAAAATCATAAAAAATGAGTGTACAAAATACAGAATAATTATAAAAGCAGTGTAAAACTATCCATATTTGGTGAATCTCTTTGTATTATGAAAGATTTTTCCCACTTTCGTACATATAATCTCTTCAAACTTTTATAATAATCACTTGCGTATATTTTCCCTGTTTATGTCTATTTTTTCTGCTTAAAATTTTATTAGAAATTTATGCATAATCTAGTTTTATCATTTTTAATCTTTCTAAACTTTTATTATTCTAAAAATAATTGTTTAAAAATTAATCTCATTTCTATCAATATCTTCTCTCCTTTATACTTTTAATTTGTTGTTCTTCAAACTTCTTGAGATGAATACTTGAACCATTTGAGTTTAGATTTTCTTCTACAAAAAACTATATGAGAACTTAGTGTTGTAAGTTTTGTAGGCATACCATTTATTAGGATTTCAGGAATTTTGCTACGTAGTATTTTCATTAATATTTAATTCAACACATTTTATTTTTTCTTAGAATAATTCATTATTTATCTATGATTTGCTAATGTGTTTGAAACTTCTAATGATATTATAATTTGGAATTATTATTTTATTAAAGTCTTACATATATGCATTTAGCCAGAGAATATTTTACATGGTTGCAATGAATTTAAACTTGCTGATAATTCCTCAAAATTTATAGTTCATATATGTTGAGTTTTATAATTTTTTTAAATTTAAAAATAATGCTTTCCCTACACTTCTTGGTAATTTTGTTCCATACGATTAGGCCATGTTTGTTAAGCTTATTGTTCACATCTACTATATGTCTTTATAATTATTGTATGTGTGCATCTTTATATAAGTTATTTAGAGAATAGAATTAAAGTTTTCCATTATGTGGACTTGTGAATTTTGCAATTGTCCACTTTTTTCCCTTGAAATTTTCTAGTTTTGCTATATTTGCATTTATTTTGTCTTAGACTTTTACTCTTCTCCTGTATCATATTTTTCAATTTTAATTTCCTAATAACTAACATAGAAATTGAATATGTATTATTAACTAAATTATAATTCAGAAACTTTATCATTCTTCCTGACAAGAGCTTTGGAGTAGTTTAAATCTTACTTTACTATACCTAATATTCATAAATTTTAATTTTATTTAGTTTTAAGACAGAGATATTATTGTCCTACAAAGACTTATTTATTTAGATTTAGGAATTTTTTTTCATTTCAGAATTTGAACCCAGGAATGCTTAATCACTAAGCCACATCCCCATCCTTTTTTCTAATTTTTTTTTTT